>JAKTRY010000269.1:0-30914 GCA_030579935.1 Ambrosiozyma cicatricosa | reverse complement strand
GCGTAGGCAATCCCAGTAAACGGTTGTTGTTCTGAGAAAGGACAAATCGTAATAACGGCTTCAAAAATAATTCATTAATTTTTCAAGAATAGTTGGGAAAGTGATGGTGTATGGCTTTCCTTCAAACATGCTCATATTATAATTGTAGAAATTAGAGTCAAGTGAAAGGAGGCTAACAGATTCAGGAATCTTGAAGTTTAATACTGTACTATCATCCTTCTCAAATAGCTTGAGTTCCTGCAGTTTTAGTTTTCTGACTTTTAATCTTTGAAGGTTCCTTAAGGCATCACTATAATGCTCGAGTTTTTTTTGGGGAGGGTGGGGGGCAAACCCACTTTGTTAACATTTGGACACCCCAAAAAATCAAAGGGAAGTCCTATGATAGTAATCTCTTCAATTGAATCATTTTGTAGTTTTCAGCAAATTTACAACTAAGAATTCTCAATTTTTGCAAGGATGTGGATTCTCTCAATACATTTTCAAGTGGACAACCTTCTTCGAAGAAATCATCATAAAATTGTATACTTCTTATGCATTTATAAGCTAAAGTTTGGGTAAATAGTTACCTGTCTCTAGGTTTAGATGAACTGTTAGCTCTTTCCTTTTGAAGGATTCGGCGACCTCCTGGGGGATCTCATCTGAACAATAGTAGGTATGAGGCAGGCTGACGGTGACTTCTTGTAACCTTTCGTTGTTTTCAATGCGCCTTGCTAAAGCAAATCTTTCCAATTCAGTCAGATACCAGTGGCCGGTTTCAAGACTCTTGACATTTATGAAATTTTCGATTTTAAAGGAGTGATACCTAAAAATCACTTTGGTCACTTTGGGAAGTAATGATTCATTTTTAAGAAAATTCAGGTATTTGTTGCCATCATCAATGGCCTTAATATGAGTAGCTAGCTTGCCACACATAGAAAGTGCGTAGATTTAATCGCTCGACATGGAGTATGGTAAACATCCAATGGTAAACCTAATGTAACTTGGTGGGGCAGATTCAAGATAATCCAACAAACGGGTCAATTCATTGATTTTGATACGTCTTGAATGGAAGTTGTAAACAATTGGATAGCAACCATAGCCGACAACAGTTCTTCGCAATCGCAGTCGCAAAAGATCATTCATCAGTGATTCGTGTGATGTCCTAACATGTATCCTCTTGAGCCAATTGGGATCAATAAGTTTAATTATATCAGAAGCACCATGAGTTTTAAGAAATAAGAGGGAAAACATTTGGATTAGAATTTCTGTTGGAAGCTCATCAATTATGGTTTATAGTTTAACATCATTTTTGTTTTTAACCTAACTGTAGGTTTCAGCAGTTGACATGCTTGATGTTGCTTTCTTTCTTCTTTTCACACCTTGAGATCTAACCATCAGACTGTGATATTTCACTGCAATTTAGTGCATAAACCAGTATTTATTTGGCATTGCTGTTGCTGTTATGTTTAGTTGTTGGAGCTTCGAAGTTCTAACAGTATATAGAAGCAAAGTGTGAACGCTGTTGATGGTTCCAGTTTCCGCTTTGAAACTGAATTTTATTGAGTTTTCAACTTTCGTGTCAGAGTAAGAGTCTCAGAGACGTTGTTTGTGCATGTACTGGTGACTGTGCGGCCGGTTCAATTGAAAAAAAAAACAAATCTAACGAACTGCGTACCTGTAGTATGTACAAAATGCCATGATTACAAGTGCATTTGGAAACTGGAGTGCAGATCAACACTGAACAATATCCATTTATACTTGACTTGAATGGTTTGAAGTTTCTCCTCCCATTACTGATTGAAAAAGTGCAACAACATTTCTACAAACTTGACCATCGTATGAAATATCATTATGCATCACAAAAGTGTCAAAAGAAAAAAAGTCTCTTCTACTGAAGCTAGGCAGTCAATTGTAGATTCCAATATTGTCTCTGATACTTACAGCGGGTTAACAAGCAAAAATGATATCAAATACTACATAGTTATCAAGTCATTACCAACAGAGACACAGTTTCAGTTTTTTCCATCTTACTTCAAACCACTCACAGTATTGAAATTATTGGTTTGATATATCCTAGTTGGGTAAAAAAGACCCGTTCAAATGTGCCACACATTCACGGTTGTTCATCTATGTCACGAAGCAGTAGTTGTTTGTAACTTCCCTCCGAGCACCACCAAAACTAAATCAAAGTACACTCTGTTGAGGTATTTTGAGTCTGCTCCACCAGATTATTTCAAGTTAATCATAACCATTGGTGACGGTACTCTTAGAAATAAATTAACTTCATGATATGCAAAATTAGCCACTGAGTTTTGCCTCCACTTCAACCTTAGGACATTTCCGAGAGACGATGGATTCTTACCCAAAGTGGCCAAGCTGATTTCTGATCCCCCGTCATTTGAAACTTTCACAAGTATCAAGAGCCTTGTATTTAATATTGTATGTGATGCAGGTCAATTACCACACACGTTGAGAATGCTAATAGATATCATCAAAAGATTTCCATTTTTACGTGCAATCATTATCGATGAGCTTTCTATGGATAAAGATCCAATCTTTTTCAGAGAGCTAGCTGAATGTTTTAGCAATACCAGAGTAATTGTTTATTTGATGTCTACGCCGAGCGACAACTCCCACTTTTTACAGTATCCGCTCTTATTTATATACATCAGAGCATTAGGATTTTCTGGACAGAAATTGGAAAAAATATGTCACTTACTTGAGGATGCATTGAAAAAATGCACCTCTTTGAAATGGTTGGAGATTTATGATTGCCCATTTCCTAAAAATTATAAAATGAAACTTCAAAATGATTCACTTCAGGTACTCGGCCTTTCAAGGGCTCCATTTGATTTATCAGGATGTCCAAAACTTGCAGGCGTAAAATTAAAATTCTCTGAGCCGAAGTATTATATTGATGCCTTGAATGAACTTTAGGATTCCAATGTGAAAGAACCCAACATTTCCAACCTCAGGTTGTTTCCATCTACAGATGATACAGTGTTAGATCTCAAGATTCCCGTTTCTGTTCGTCTTCTTTTGTTGTACACACTGTACTTTCGAAATAGAAAAACCTCTGAAATTAAGCCATACTCCATCACTTTGCCACCTGCTGTAGATTAACAATGTCCCTATTTTTATTCCTAATATCCACGATGTTGATACATTTTCCAACTATGAAGCTTTGGCTCCGACAATTTATCAACTTTCATCCTATTCCTTAAAGAAATGGGGGAAAATCGAGTTTTCCGTCAAAAAGTTGAGAGTGTCAGATGGTCAGGGCCAAGATAGGAATATCCAGCATTTATCAAGTTTGAAGAACCGTGTTTTGAACTGTTATGAGTTTCTTCAGTGCTTGGAGGATCTTCCCAGATCGGCCAGGTTCTTGCGTTTCACATTGGTAATCGGACACTTTACTTTGCATTTTCATTCAACATTTGGATTCTGGGGAAATGAATATGGAAGACAGGTGTCTTTCATAAAGTATTTGTTGAGTCCATTAGGTTAACAAAGCTGGTTGAAATATGATAGTCAATTGTGATTCTAATGAGAAGGGTAATTGTTGAAGTGCAATCTTCTGATTGATTGTTTGATTTTGAAGAACTGATCGAAGAAATTATTTAAAACGTTCAAGGTTTTATATTTCCATAAGTGCAAAAGTTTGATATCGTATATCTTTCGATCTGATGTCTGTTGTGATATAGTTTAGTAGAGATCTTGATAAATTAAATAGCTTGTTAACTTGTCCATTTGGAATGTCAAGCAATTATCCACCTCGTTTGGTACTATTCTTACTAATCGGATCGTTTTATGCCATATCATGGTGCCAATGATCTAGCTCCAGCTAGTTTTGGGCAGTAAGACACAAAATACAGTCAAAAGCTAGTATTAAAGTTAATGTCAACATTAAGAGATTTTAAATGACAAATACAAAAACTTCCATAAATCAAGTATCGTTCCTTTCAGCATTCTATTTTATTTATGGATCACTAGAAAAATATACGAATCATCTCTTAACCTCTTCTTCCCATTGAACACCACACCATTCTTCAACATAGGCAACAGAATTCTCATCAAATTGGTTAACATCGACATAATCTTTGTCATCTGTAGCAACGATAATCGTTCCCCACTCCATACCATCTTTCAAGATATCAATCTCGTCTCCACATCCAGACTCTAAGTCATAGATGGCTTTTGGCATCAATTGAAGTTCAAATCTCTTGGCTGTACCTGGTTGGCTCGGTATACGAGCCTGACACTTATTCTTAATGTTGAATATCTTAGCCACTGAATCTGATCCAGAGTAAAGCAATGGGGATCCATTGAGATCGTAACGCAACACTTGCGATGGATTGTAGCTTAAAATCGAAGTGAAGTGGTTGAACGTTGGGTCATCTAACATCTTTGCAATTTCTTGTTGTTCTGGCGATAGTTTACCCGGTTTACCGTTCTTGGATGATTTGGATGAGCCTTGTGATGTCTTTTCTCCTGAATCGTCTGACTCAGATGGCATGATATTGGATGGAATTGGTGGAAGTTGTTGTTTTTTAGGATCAAGTGATTCGGTGTCGATGTATAGAAGGTAGCCTGGGTAAGATGGTAATTTCACATATAGTTTTTTAGACTGTGAATTGGATTTCTTTGTTGTTTTGTAAGAAATGACAGATGAAGATGCTGCTGCTTGAGAGTATGAGGTCTTTGTTGGTTCTTCCTTTTTCACATCTTGTTTTGGCTTGGTGTCGAATGGGTTTGCTGTTGCTGTTGACGATGAACCGAATGGATTAGATGATGATGCCGATTCAAATGGGTTAGAATATCCAGTTGAGCCAAACGGATTGGTAGAATCTAATGCTCCAAATGGGTTGGAAGACTTGTTGTCACTTAACGATGTTGAAAATAAGTTTTTGGTCAACTCTTCCTGTTCTTTTTTCTTCTCTTCGGCCTTTTTCTTCTTGGCCTCTTCTTTCGCCAAATAATCATTTAATTCTTTTTCTCTTTGTTTCATTATCTTTGGATCTTTTCGAACAGCTCTAATGGCTCTAATGGTACCTTCTTTTCTTCTGCATGCTGAGTTATTACAACCGAAAATGTAAATGACACGATCATAGAATGTATTCTCCAAATTTGAATAAGTTTGCAAAAGAAGACGCATTGGCTTCTTACAGTTTTTGCATGAAACCAGCTCTAAAGGTGGTGGAGAGTTAGGATGCAGCCATTTTGGCTCTCCTCCGATGAATGTGTCTTCAAGTTCTGGTTGTTCATCTTCAGAGATTTGAACATCAATGAAACCTAGTGCTGTGGTGGTTTGATGTCCTACATCTATATCAGATTCGTAGTCACTGTCATATTGTTTTTCTTCTTCAATCTTGGCCATTTCTAAAGTTGGTTTGATGGTGTTATCTTTGATTGTTGATAGTTCGTTAAATATGTAAAACTCATCTGATTGATTATATATTATCATCTATCATGAAAATTTTTCAACCTATCCTGATTCTTGGTCCAGATTTCACGCACATGTGCAAAATCCCAGGAAGCCCGAAGATGTTGAAGATGAACATGAATTATGATGAACCAGCCGCAAGTGAAAACCATCTGAGAACAAACAAACTTATATAAAAACGGAAACAGCTTCAATATACAACTCACTTAACGGACGTTTGACAATCTGACCGTGTGAAAGAAACAAACTTGGATCTTCCGTTATCAACAACACCAACGCCATCACTAAACTCTGATGTTACAAGCACTTAAGGCTACATCAGAATGATAGTCGCCTATATTCAGAAAGTTACCAATAGTGAGTTGGTTTTATTGGTTTCACGTTGTCTTTCGAGATACAAACAGCATTGACAAAATCATCGATTTCAGTGACCTCAGTTGGTACAATGTGGACCTAATATGACAACTACACCAAACTCACCGATACATTTTGTTCCAAACTTGATATTTCCAAATTTTATAGGCTCTTAAGGTTCCAAAAACATTCATAGGGATAAAGGTCGCTGCTATGATATAATGGGTGAGCCAAAAGAGAAAACTGAGACACAAGGTCGGCTTATCATCCACTTTCCAACTGACAAGTTTGGTCGAAAATGGAAGGAGAGGAACTAATATCTACTCATGAAGTTATGAGATCTGAGGGGCATCATAATTATAATGTTGCACTCAGAGAATTTATTGGTTGGAAAGAATCAAGGTCAACATCCATCAAGATTCAAGGCTTTTGCTATTGTCCAGATCAGCTTACTTGCGGTCACCTAACGCAGTTTTTACACTATGGAACTGTGTACCAATTACTTTATTTCTTTCCTAGATTTCCTAACTATCGAGTTTTCTGCCCCCAGAAAAATATGAGTGAATTATATGCCTCTTTAAATAATCTCTCTTTTCTCCTGGTTGAGCAAATATACGTGCATGATCGAGGGAACCAATAGGACCATAGTGAAGGTGCAAAACTTTTCCTATAGTTTTACAAATATTCTATTTATATCAGACTAAACATAATCGTGAGACACAATCGAGATAGCTGGCATCTCGATGTAGAAAAAAAAAATTTTAAAGTTTAAAAATCTAACGTTGATGTTTGTTTATAGAATAGTCTTTCTTGGAGAAATCTTGGCTATATGGCTAGTGTCTGAAGCATTCTCTTAGCAGGCACCGGGAATAAAGGACAGCAAGAAGTTGGATTTTGTTGGAAATAAGGACCTGGGAAAATTGAACACTACTTCACTGAATTTGGAATATCATGAGGGAAATAATACATACCCTCAACCAGTGAAATAAACCTAACCGTATCGATTTGCAATAACGTTTTCTTGTCAAATATAATCTTGACTGCATTCCCATACAAATCTGGCCATTTAGCATTGATTTTGATATCCTGGGAGAAGTTATTGTGGGACACACCACCTCTGAATCCGATATCTACTTCCAAATAGATCAGGGAAAAGTTTTCAACATTGTCGTCAAGCGTAAGATTCATTTTCAACGTGTCAACTGTTTCTGGTAGATCTTCATATTGAAACAGGAAACCAAAGCCTTTGAAATACAGGTACTCTAGATTTTTCAAATCTGATAAACTTATTTTTGGCACATTCGAAGCCGGAAGAAGAAATGAATCATCAATTGGTTGGTGAAGAAGCGACAGTTTTTTCAAAGACCGCAGAAGACGACTGACCAATGGCGGAAAAACATTCTTTTCTCGAGAGCAGAAAAAAAAAGTTTGGGGATTCGAGTTTTTCAATGTTAGGCAGTTGAGCATACAGATCAATAATAACCAAAGACTCCAAAGCAGGTGGTGAAACAATATAATAAGAACGGAAGCCAACCTGTTTTTCTGGTGTACCCTTTAATGATAAAGTGAAGTTGCGAACAGACTTAGGAATTATGATATTAAGAGCTATCATACCGTTATTTGAAATTTGCGGAAGTCCCTCTATCTTAATATTGGTCATACTAGTGCATTGGAGACCGTCCAAAACAGTGGAATAATGCCCAAGTGAAGATAAGTCCTCAATTAGATCTTGGTGGGGATTCATGTAAGTAATAGTGGAATAACTTTTAGGCTTAGCTAAGTCAAAAGACACTTTCCCAATTGCCGGTCATTCGGAGAAATCAAATAACAGGTTTTTGATGTCAAGATCTTTCAGTGATCTGCTATGAAGTTTCAGTGTTTTGATCAAAATGTGATTCAGGACAGATGATCAATTTCTGTAATGAAGTACAGCGACTCAAACACTCTGACAATGACAAAGAATTGTAATCGTAATCCACACAGCTTAAATTGAGAATCTTAACATAATTAAACCAAACAGGAAAGTTGCACTTTGTGGTATCCTTGAGTGATTGAAAATCGATTTCGATAAGCACATCCGAACGATGAAAGAAGTCGGGCAGTTTGCTGTAAGTTGGATCGTTGGAAAACCCATCTGCAGAATGCCGTGATTTTGTCCAATTGATGTTTCACCTGTAGCTTTTGAACAACACGTATTAAATCCGATAACTTTTTTCTCCTAGACTCACCATATTCGAGTTTGATGTCAATCTTAGAGACCTTTGTCAAACGATCAATATATGGGGAGTTCTCACTTGGGAGAATCAATTTCGTAACTTTGTCAAATAAAGAATCCTTTTTGATAGTTGAAAAAAACTCAGTTCACCATGGCATTCAATTTCCGTGCAGAGTTTAACACAACGATTCATAACCCTGAACCAGCTCTTTGGCATAGAGCCAATCTTTGATAACTCTAGCTTCATATATGTGGGTGGGAATCTTTCGAGCCAACTCAAAAATTGATGAAATTCTGCAATCGTGCATGGTTTGTAATTCCCATTAATTTGAAACGAAGTGGAATTGAAGTCAATCTTCAATATTTGGAATATCATCTTCAACAAATCGTGTAGAGACGAATTTGGTGACGCACCAAGACTGACCTCCTTATACCATTTGGATTCAATCAGTTTGATCTCACCCAAATTATGTGTCTTTATGAAACAAATGGAAAAAATTTCAAATTGAATCTCTCTTGGTAGGCCATTCATCAGAGAATAGAAATCCTCAACAATTAGATTTGTTGTCTGAAGATATGGTGCTAGCCATGATGATGATGGGTTCAGCTTTCTTCTTTTAACACCCGACATTTTGAAAGTGATGATCTCAAGACTCAGAGTGAAATTTCAATTCAGAATGTGTTCATCGGAAATATACAACTTGAGATAATCAGCTGGATAAGATTCGAAGTATTTCACCAAAGATATTGACAAATCCTCAATACCCAGTGTTGGTTGATGGAAGGAGTAAAGGTTGCTACAACTATCACGAAACCGAATCAAAGATCTTTGGAAAAGTAATCTCATAAGATATCTCATTGTTGAATAAATCGATGACTTTGTGTGACTCCTCTGACAACTAGGGTCGATCAATTCGAGAATTTGAACGTTTGTATGGGTGCTTCTAAACAAAATGCAGAAAACTTGGTATTGAGTCTCTGTTGGTAATTTCTTGATCAAACATTGTAATTCGACATCATTTTTGTTTTTGAGCCAAGTGTATTTGTATCAGCCACCTTTCCAGGATCTGTTGTTAATATATTTGATTGGGTGCATGTAGTTATCTTTCTTCTTTTGATGCCGTCAATCATTATTAAGATGCAATGGACTCTTTCAACTGAAGAATAGAAATATCGAGACTGAAAAGTGAAACCTCAAATCCAGATATTGACAGTTCGATGTAATGTTGACGCACCACTCACTTGGATATATTTTCTGCAAGCTGCAAACCTCCAGTCTTGGTAGTGTCAAAACAAACTGATAAATTCACGCTTTCATTATTGTAACTCTGGAGTCTGAAATGCAGTTGTGGTTTTAGGTAGTGGAAAGTTGGAATGTGATTTCAGAACCAATTTGTTCAAATTCCGTTACTTGCTGGATTTCATTGAAGTTTAGCTGCATGCAAAGCCGTTGTTCTAACGTTCTCTAAAGTATGGGTTTCCCGTAGCTTTTTGAAGTAGGATTAGGTGACGTTTGACAAATATTGATAGTCACATCCGGGACACTGGAGTATTGTTCAACCTCATTTGTCATCATTCATGTGGTCTAGCTTTTCACTTAACGATTTTCAAATACCATTCGATTTTCGAACCCCGAGCCGCCGTCGACGACGTTGGCAGTTGCATGCGTAACGCGAGCTGAGCTGTCACTGCAGCAATGAGACCTGAGTATTTGGAAAACATATATAGAGCTCATCTCATCCATGATCATCTGATCCGTCTCTTCTTTTCACCAGACGACTTCTCCCCATCAATCACCTCCATCACATCACAAACAAATTCAAAACAAAACAAAACAAAACAAACCAATTCAAATGTTCACACCAGTTGAATCACTAGTTGGGGCCCTCCTCATCCAATTTTCCGTAACTTCATACATGTTACTACAAGGCCAAGTGATTGGTTTCTCAAGTCTAATTTACAACATGGCCTTTACACCAAGTATCCACTCCATATCCATAGTATTTGGAATCTACCTATCTACCCAATTCATAGCACGTTACATGATGCAGATGTTGCCTGTGTTTGCATTGATTACAGCACCAGCTGATGCAAACGCATGGTTGACTTCAGGAACCGTGGAAAACTACGTTTTGTCCGGTGGGTTAGTTGGGTTCGGAACGTGTCTTGGATGCGGGTGTACTTCCGGTCATTTTATTGCTGGGTTGAGCAGACTCAGGTGGAGAAGTCTTGTGGCTGTTGGTTGTTTCGTGTTGAGTGGTGTTGCCATTGTTTCGGTGTTGAATAACGGAATCACTTGTGCTGGTGGGAACATGCCTTGTTACGCTTATGATCCAGGGTTCCATGTGGTGAAGTATAACCAGGGTGTCATGTTTCCTTTGCTTGGTGTTGCCTTTGTTCACTCTTATCTTTGGTTGCCTGTTGTGTCAAAGTTGGTGAAACGTGTGGGTAATCCATGGTTGATTAAAGTGCAGCAGTTTTATGTTGGTGTGTCATCTGGATTTTTGTTTGGTTGTGGGTTGATGGTTTCTGGAATGACTGACTATTACAAAGTTTTGGGATTCTTGTCTATGTTAAGACTTGAGAAATTTGACCCTTCATTGGTGATCATCGCTGTGTTCGTCATTATTCCAAATTATTTCATCTGGAAGAAATTTATTCCTCAATCAAAACTAGAATGTTCTGTTAAGAAGCCTGCTCTTGCTGAAAGTTATCAATTGAATTTCAGTGATAGAACACCAGTCAAGTTTATCACTGGTAATTTGATCTTTGGATTAGGTTGGGGTTTGGCTGGTATCTGTCCTGGTCCTGGTTTGATTGGTGCTTGCTTGAGTTCCAAGCTTGATTCTATGGTTTACTGGATATTTTCTTATTTGGGTTGCTATACAATTGCCAAAAAGCTTTTCAAATGAGTAAGGGTTTATGACTCCAAGTTTTTCGAAATTCGAAAAATCAACAGCTGTTGACATTCAAAGATGTGTGAAACATTTCACTTAACTTGGAGTGCTTTCTTTTTGTAAATAATGAGTTTCTTTTATGATTTTATGTTACACAGCTTATGTATAAGCTTAACTCTTTGTTTCTTTTCTGAGAAATATAAATTTCTAACTTCTAAGTTTCATAGAAGTTGATTAAGCTTAACTGCAAATTGTGGTGCAGTTGAAGGCAAAATAGCCGTTAAGAAATACTACGCCACGTATGGCTTGACAAATCTCAATCTGAGAATTGCGCAGGAAAATCAGCATGGAGCAGTAAATATCAGGCTGTGCAAAGCTGAGAGACACACGCAGCACTGCCGTAAATTTGGTGAAAAGTGCCAGATCATCGATCGTTGGAATTTGGCAGTTGGCTGACAGTGGACGCGAGACAGCGAATTCGATGTTCTGTTCTGTTCAACTTGAACGTTGATCTCCACAGACAATCCCTCCTGTTTGGTGGTGTTCTTCATCTGGCCTCTTCCTCTCACTTCATCACACCTTTTCATCCCATCCACAAGCTACTTTACTGTCAAATCTTCATTGATTTACTTGCTTTCTCACTTACTCATTCCAATTTTTACCCCTGTTCTCATTGCTTCTACCGGTTCCGTTTCGTTCTCATTCCGTTATTACTCATCACAACAACACCCACTGTGGCTACAACTTTTCTTAATTTCAATTTCACACATAGTCTAGAAGATTAAAACATCAAAAAAGCTTAAGATTATCAAGATATTGCAATTCATCAACAAAAAAACAAATCTCATCAAGTTCCCAGTTTACTGCCCGCTCTATTAATTCTATTCACCAGTTTATCGGATTGTACTGTTCACCGTTCAAAATTTCAATTTCAGTAACCCCGAATTAACCCATTTCACTATGTCTTCTCCAGCTGAATTATTGGCTCAAAAGCATGCTCAAGCTGTCTCTGAACCAGCTCCTGCTTCTACTCCTGCTGTTGACTCTAAGTCCGCCGGTCCTGACCTTTCTGCTCCTCCTTTATCTGCTCCTGCTGCACCTGTTCCATCCCTTTCAGCTACTTCTGTTGCCGCCGTTATTGACTCTACTCCAATTGAAGAGCCAGTTTCTACTAATTCAAGTACTGTTATCTCAGAAGAATCAAAATTTAAATCAACCCCTCCAACATCCGCTGAAGTTGAAGCTGATTCTTCTGCCCCTGTCACTTCAAGTGCTGCTGCCGCCATTGCTGCTGCTCAAGCTTCAGCCGCCCCAAATACTGCTCCGGCAACTAAGCCAGCACCAAAGAAGAAGGTTGTCTCCATCAACGATGAAGAATTATTCCCAGCTTTAGGTTCAGGTGCCTCTGTTGCTGCTCCATTGTCATGGGGTAAGGCCATCAAAAACTCCAAATCAAAGCCATCATCATCATCTAAGCCATCATCAGGCTCAAACTTCAAACCCGCTGTGAAGTCCTCTAGTACTCAATTCACTTTCATCATTGATGCCGATCAACAAGTGAACTTATCCAAGGCTGATATCTTCAAGATTTTCAGTAAGATCAAGAATGAATATGGTGTTTCTATTGAGTCCACTTTTTCCAGTGCCACCAATAAGAGAACTTTCTTGTTGAATGGTCCAATTCATTCCATCCATAGAGCCAAGAGAGAAGTTGTTAAGAGATTGACTAAGCCTATCAAGATGGAGTTTGGCATTCCATCAAAGTTGAGATCCACCGTTATTGGTGCTCAAGGTAAGACATTGAAGCCAATTTTGGAAAGTACCGGTGTCAAGATTGACATTTCTAGACCAGGTGATGTTTCCGCTTCCACTACAGCTACTCCTGAAGGCACACCTGCTCCAGCCACCACTGAAAGAGACTTGACTGAAGAAGAAGAATTGTTTGGTGAGTTGATCACCGTTACCGTTGAAGGTGACATTGAAGGTTGTGAAGATGCCAAGCGTCAAATTTTGAACATTGTCAATGAAAACACCAAGACTTTATCCGTTCGTGTTCCTGTTGAAGATAAAGTTAAGGCTTTCATCAACAACGAGTTGAAGAGTTTGACTAGTTTGCCTACAGACATTGAATTGACTGCACCAACTGCCAACTCTAAGGCTTCTAACATTTTGTTATCCGGACCAAGAGAATCTGTCGTTGACGCAAGAAACCAAATCAAGTCATTGTTGGTCCAATTGGATTCACAAATCGTTGTTGACAACAAGAGTGTTCCTAAATCAGTTCATCAATTCTTGGACGCTGATAAGATCCTTGAGAATTCCAACGTTGTCGTTGTTACGCCACCACAAGATTCAGCCTCCACTATCGTTCAATTCATCGGTAAGAAATCTGACATTCCTGGTGCTGTCGCCTTTGGTAAATCTTTGGCTGCCAATTACACCACAGATTCATTAGAATTGTCTAGATCCCACGGTGGTAACGTTTCCCATGCCAAATGCATCACTGCATTCTTTGAATACTCCAAGTTTTTAGAACAATTGTCTGAGAAATACGACGTTAAGATCACTGCCCCATCCTATGCTTCATTAGCCAACGATGAAATCAAGACCGTGACTATTCAATTTGTTTGTCATCAAGATGCCAAAGACACACTCAAAAAGGTGAGAAAAGAGATTGTTGAAACCGTTAATAAGATCACTCCTAATTTTGTCAAGGTTATCGATGACATTGAATCCTTTGTCATTGGTAACAAGTTGGATAAGACCGTGGCCATTGAACAAAACGTTGCTATTGTTCCATTGGGTCAACTCTCTGGTTTTTCCAACAAGTTGATCTTGATTGTTCAACAAGATGATGAAGACTTCTTGCCTTCCTCTGAGGAGATCAGTGGTAAGTTAGAAGCCGTCAATAAGTCATTGGACCCATTGAGAAAGTTGTCTGGAGAAGTTGCATCTGAGGTGATTGAATTGTCCAATGAAGATCAGAAACACTTGGAGGGAAACACCTTGAAGTTACTGTTGTCCAAATTCGACAACGGATCAATTGAAATCAAGTTACACCAAAACAAAGAAGGTCCATCACCAGACGAGATTTACTTGATTGGTTACAAATCCAACATCAACAAAGCCATCAAAGACATCGAACAAGCCATTGAAGACGTGAAGAACTATGAGATTGCCTCTAAATACAACGTTCAAGTTGAATTCCCAACCTCGTTACTGTCAAGGTTGATTGGTCAAAAGGGTGCCAACCTGAACCAACTCCGTGATGAATATGACGTGAAGATTGATGTCTTAGATGATGCCGAAGTCTCCAAAGACGGGTTAACCGCTGTCAAATTGACCGGTTTGAAGACTAATGTCGATGAAGCACAAAAGAGACTACACCAGCTCTCTAAGAAATGGCTTGATGAGAAAACCGTCACTTTGAAGATCGAACAGAAGTATCACAGAAAGATGATCGGCCCAAGTGGTGTCTACGTGAACAGATTACAGGACAAGTACAACGTGACTGTCCGTTTCCCATATGAGAACAGTAAGGAGCAAAACAAAGATGAAGTCATCGTGAGAGGTCCATCCAAGGGAGTCGCCAAAGTCGAGGAAGAGTTGAAGGACTTGTTGAAATACGAGATGGAGAACGGATTCAAAGAAACATTGTCTGTTCCGGTGAAAGTGTTGCCACAAGTGATTGGTAGAGCCGGTGAACACATTAAGGACATTTCCGCCGATACTGGAGTTGAGATCAACCAACAACGTGGTGATGCTGCATCTGAGAAGGAGAAGGCCTCGGGTTTTGCTGAGTTTGAGTTGATTGGTTCGAAAGCCGGTATTAAGGCCGCTAAGGCTAAGATCAATGGAATTGTGTCCCGTGTTGAGAACTACACTACTGTTGCTGTTCCTGTTGATATCAAGTGGCATAAGAACTTGATTGGTCCTTCCGGTATGACCAAGAGAGAGATCATCTTGGGTGCTGGTGGATCCGATTTGAGCGGTAATGAGTTTAGAAGATTGTTACAAGTGCCAAACAAGGGATCAGACTCAAAGGAAGTTGTGTGTAGTGGTGACAAGCATATTGTTGAGAAAGTTGTGAAGAGAATTCAAGAGATTGTTCATGATTTGGAGAATGTTACTACTGAGACCTTGGAGATTCCTAAGAAGAAGCATAGATTGTTGATTGGTGCTGGTGGTTCAGTGAGAAGAGGATTGGAAGAGGAGTTTAAGGTTAGAGTTAGCATTCCTAGAGTCGATGTCGAGAGTGATGTCGTTAAAGTTCATGGTGCTCCTGATAAGGTTGAGTTGGCTAAAGAGAGAATCTTGAAGTTGACTGCTTGACTGTGTTGTTGAATCGTATCGTGCATTTTTACCCCATTTTTCCTTTTTTTTTCTTTTTTGTTTTGCAATTGTGTTTATCATTGTTTGTCTATCATCATCATCATTTAAATTATTATTACTTTTTCTCTATTTGTTTTCTGTCTTTGATCATCATTTTATATTGTCAGCTTGTCTTTAATATTACCCCTAGTTAGTATATACTTTATCAAAAAGTTCAGCTTATACATATCCAATCCGGGCTGTTAAATTTATCACGTATGGCTGCAAATCTGCAGCTTACGCGTACAAACACTGAGCAGCCGACTTCTCGATCGATCCCCCAATCCATGTGACTTCGGCAGGCTGCCGGGCTTGTAAATTTGAAATTTGTATCATATATATGCAGGCAAGCAGTGCTCACTGTGTCACTGCTCACTGCAGAATCATATTGATCTGATGATGGTGATCTATCCGATATATATTGTTCCGATCATCCATGATAGCTATGAACATGAACCGGCCGCCTATCTCGATGATCTCAGCTCTCACACTGTCCAAATTACAAAGAACAGGATACATATATATATATATATATATATATATATATATATATAGGGTCCGGTCCAACTTCCAAGCTTCAAATATAAGCTTACCGGCAGGATTTCACAAGTAGTATATAAGACCCGTACCGTATAATAAAGCATAGCATGCATGGCTTAAAACTAACTTAACCATATATTTAAATATTGCTTTGACTGGGATCGACCTATTTCTAGTTCTAGCTTAAATAAGATGATAATGGTCAAACGAAACAAAAGCCATGGTCGAGCTTATGTACGTGTGAAAAAGCAAAACCAGGGGGGCGATGAAAAATTTGGAAATGGGAATTTATGGTTGGCACCTAAATACCAAACCATCGAATGAATCAAATTTAAATTAGCGTGTTTGGAAAATATGCAACGTATGTATAAATTGAAGTCATATAAAATCAACGTGTATAGTAATATAGGAGCTGTATACGACATAGATATATAGATAAACGTAGTAAACTCCATTTGGGTTACGTATGCTAGCTCATTGAACAGTGCAACACATTGTAATATGTGACAATTTACAAGTGACACGCACACACACACACACACACACACACACACACACACACACACACACGCAGGAGTTTAATAGAAGAGTGAAGGGTCGAAAGTCAAGAGTTATATCATAAAACACGGTACCTTGTTTGTTTGAATAGAAATGGACCTTGACCTTAATTAGAGTGAAAGTTTCAATTGTTAAAGGGAAGAAAATTTTGGGTCCAGCACGTAACGGCACGTAACGTAACGCACATGCGAACAGGCGAACAGGCGAACAGGCGAACACTTTGATGATCCTAGTGAGCCTGGGGAGGTGAGGTGAGGTAAGGTGATCCGCCTTGGAGTTTGGTGTTTGGGGTTTGATCATGCTAAGGATAATTAATAACGTGTCTACCTACCTGGACCGTGTCTGTGGTATGTGATGTGATTGTGGTACGTGGTATGTGGTATGTGATCTGCTTGGTTATCATCTCCAGTTCATCTACTTCATCTACTTCATCTTCAACATCCATCCTGTTCAGACCACTATCTGCTGTCATTGCTTTTCCACACACTATTACTGAGTACAGCACTTGCAATTACCATACAGCATACTTACCCTGTCTGACTGCCTGACTGCCTGACTGCCTGACTGCTTCTCATTCGCACCTCGCCACTACAGTCTGCCACTACCACTAGTACCACAACCAGAGTCACTCACTCACTCACTACCACTACCACTACCCCCTGTACTACGCTTTTTTTTGAGCAACTTATCTTTCACCATTACCACACACCCCAATCCATCCCATTAGAAATCCTTCAAATTGGCTATCTCATTCTTCAAAAAACTGTCCATTCTTTTCAAGTTCTCCAAAAAGATGGATGATGTTCAATCCCGCCATTCTACTGGCAACTCAAACACAAACTCAAATTCCGAAAGCAAAAAGGAAAAGGAAAACAGAGATCAATTCCAAGGAGACTCACATTCAATTGATCCTGAACAACAACTAAACAACTTCAAGAAACCTTCATTACTGGGTCATTCGGTTCGCTCTATTGCTTCTGAACCTAACTTCCCTAAAAACAGATCCACTTCGTATAATCAAACAATCACCAGTGATTCAGTGAATACTACTGCAACTACTGGTGATTTCTTCGATACTGTCGATTACTTAGGTGGAGGTTCGAACTCGATTCATCTTGATGACAACTCCACCAACGACAAAGACAAAGATAACGATAAAACTCCATCTCATTCATTGTTAAGTGCCCCAGTTACCGCTCCTATACTTGGTCAAGGCTCAAGATTAGCTGATGGAAGCGATTATGTTTCCGTTGATGAGTTGAAACAAGAAGGTGGGTTGTTGAATGATGGAGCTGCTGTTGTGTTGGATGATATCTTGGATGAAGAAGGTCATTTGAAAGATGATGCTTTGCAACAGGAACAGAAACAAAAATTGAAAGAGAAGGAAGAAGAAGACGAGGCTGCTGTTCCTGTTTCTTCTGGGTCTGCTTTTGATGATGATACGAATGGTGATGATTCGGTTGTTAAGAAGACTTTGGCTCCTTCTATTTCTAGTGCCGCTAAAAGTGATGCTGCTGCCGCTAAAGTTGGTATTGATACTGATAAAGAAATCGAATTGGAACATAGGTTGGATCATCCTCAAGTTTTAGGAGGAGACATGGGAAAATTCATAGCTCCTGCGGCAGCACATCACAATGAATCAGACTACAAACAAGACCCACCCCAAACCACAACCACAACCCCAGCTCAAACCACTACCGCTGCCGCAACAAACAGCACAAACACAACAACATCCGGCGTCCCAACACCAGCACCAGCATCCTCATTAATCGACGAACCACTAGAAAACGAATTCATCAAACCACAAGAAGTCATAACACTAGACCAAATTCTCAACAAAGTGAACGACGGTGAGCCAGTGACATCCCTAACTGATGATCTCAAGACACCGACTGATCCAAGAACTACTATTCCTAAAGATATCAAAGAGCCAGAAGTTCCTGACTCAGCGATTGAGATTGACACAGAGAGAACCGTGCCTGCAAGTTCAAGAGATGGTTCTTCGTCTCGTTTATCCTCCCAGTCACACCCTTCCACAACAACAGCTACACCAATCACAGCTGCAGTGGCGGTTGAAGGTGAGAACCGTTCAGCTCAGTCACCATTCAGAGAAGGCACAGGAACGCATAGACCGCATTTGGCACGTGGTGAATCTTACCATTCTGGTGTTTCAAATGATGAGTTTGCTCCATCTATCCACTCCTCGGGTTCTGGTTCTGGTTCTGGTGCCCATTCCATCCATTCCGTGCATTCCAATACTTCTGCTACAGCACCATTGGACTTAAGTTCCGGTGCTGGGTTGCCATTAAGTTCAGCAGCAAACGAGAGAAAACCAAGACACGACCCATCCTCGGTGGGTGTCTCAAGTATTGGTTCCAAGATTAGAAATGAGAGTTCGTTGAATTATTTGAGAAAGATCTCTAGATCACGTTCTCGTGCCTCCCGCAGATCAGGTGCTTCAGCCGGAAGTAGAGGTACGGGTACGGGCGATGACGGGGATGAGGTTGATGTTGGGAAGGGACACAAAGGTTTTTCGAAGTTTGCTTCGATGGAATCGGATTTGGATGATGTTATTAATAATGCTTTGTTGTTGGTTGAGGAGAATTCGTGTTCTGTTGAAGATGGTGGTAAGATTGTTGATGGGGATGGTGGAAAGGATGATATTGTTAGAAGTTTGCATGAGAGTATTGGAGAGAGTGTGAAAGATGATGATAGGAAGGAAGAAAAGGCTGAAAAGAAGGATGAGAAGGTTGATGATGTGAAGAAGGATGTTGAGGAGAAGAAGGGTGATGAAAAATTTGAGAAGCAGGCTGATGAAGACGAAGAAGAAGGTGATGATACATTAGAAACCAAAGTTGAAAGCATCGATACTGAAGTTGTTCAAAAAAAAGTTGTTGCTGATGCCGATGTGAAAGAACCTGCACCTACACTTGAATCTGCGGTCATAACTGATAAAGAAGAGAAGACTGAAACTGACACTCCTCCTAAACCTGAATCCGAATCTGTCGCCGTTGCCACCACCTCTGCCCCTGAAGCTGATGAGAAAAAGACAGTTGAAAAATATGATGAAGATGATAAGAAGACGGATCCACTGGACGTTCCAACTGCTGGTCTCAGTATCGTTTCAGCTGCTGGTACTAAAGAAACTGCCTCTACTGCCGTTGCCACTGATGATGGGGAAGTCAAGGAAACCATAGACAAGAATCATGATGTTGAGTCTGACTCTAAGTCTACTTCCGAGTCAACTGGTACTGATACTACCGTTACTGATTCATCCAAGGATGTTGATGTTAATGCTGATGATAAGGATGCTAAGTTGACTGAGAAGAAGAAGTTGGATGTTGGTGAATCTACTGCTACTTTGGCAGATGGTGTTGATGAAAAGGAGAATGTTGCTGAGAAGTCAGTTGATTCAGATAAGAAGCGAGAAACTGAAGCTGAAACTGAAGCTAAGCCAGTAGCCGTTGCTGATGAAGCTGAAAAGCCAAAGGATAAAGAAACCGACGCCGTTACCCCCGAAGCCGAAGCCGAAACTGAAAAACCAAAAGAAGAGAAAAAACAAGACGAATTCGACTTATTAATAGCAGAAGCACAAAAAGAGCGTGAAGAACAAGCCAAAGCAGGAACATTACACACTAACTACGATGACGAAATTGAAAGACTGTTACTCGAAGCCGAACAAGACAAAGCACAAGCCAAAGCCAGATCCTCATTAGCCAACATCACCGCTGGTGCCAAAACCCCATCCAACACCGCAATCAGCCCACTAAACCCATCCCTGGCCCACATCACCGCAGGAGCAAGAGCCAAAGCTGCCGGTGCTGGTGCTGGTGATGTTGGGCAAGACGGATCAGTCCATGTTCCACAACCTGCTAAGATGACATTCGAAGATGAGCCTGTTTACGTGTACACTTCACTAGCTGGTGGGTTCCAGATCATGACTCGTACGAATAGATTGACTACGATCTTGACTGCTAATAGGATCAAGTTTGAGTATCGTGACTTGGGAACAGATGAAGAGGCTAAGAAGGTGTGGAGACGGTATTGTGGTGGTAAGACATTGCCTGGTGTTGTTCGTGGTAAAGATGATTATATTGGGAATTGGGAAGAAGTTGAAGAGGCTAATGAGAATTATGAGGTTAGAAGTTTGGTTTATGAGAGTTATTGATTTTGCAGTTTCAACCGTTTTGGTGGTTTCTGGTTTCCAACGTTTTGTCCTTGTTTAGTTCTCCGAAACTGTGATTTCCATTCCTTGGGATTCTGATTTGACTTCATTTCCGTTGAAGTATCCGTTAATTGTGGTTTGTTTTTCCCCATTCTCATCTTCATTATTCATGACCTGACTTATATACCTTCTTTTGTCCATTGACCGCTCCCACATCACAAATTCATAAGAGTGTTGCTCTACAACCTCTTCGTCATTATTATCACATTTTATTTATTTTATTGAGTTTGTTTCCACCAAAAAAAAAGAAAGAGAATTCCTGTTTTTTTTAACTTTGTTCTACATATCCATATATCACCACCACCTCATCTCACACCTACACCTCGCAAAGTGTCTGTCTGTTCTCATTTGTTTTCTGTTTGTCGAGTTTCATTGCATTTTCTTTTCCCCCTTTTGTCCCTTTTCTCTTAACAAGTTACTTTCATGCTTTTTTTCACCATCTACAAGCAAGCTCTTCTTTTTTTTTTCTTTTTCTTTTATTTTATAGAGTTCCCACTTGTGTTTGGAACTTTGACCAGTTTTTATTTTATATATATATATACCTATTTGTTTTACTATTATTATCCATCACTCATTATCAATAAGCCTGTATAATAGGTTCATTTGATTCGATGTGTATGCGTAGTTGAAGCGGGATGCAGTCAGATTGGTTTGCCGGTAAAGGGTCATTCTTTCAAGAGCTCGCTGTTTGATGACTGTTGGGTGACCCGAACAGGATAAAACAGCGAGGTGTGAATGAGCCTTGTCCGTTGATGGCTTTCTCTTTTTGGCGTTCTGACTGCCTTGAGAAGTGGAAGTGGAATTTCATATACCGAGTAAGTTTGTCATTTGCCAGTGATCACTGATGACTTGTACTTACCATAGACGGCTGCCTAGATATATATAATTTCAAATTCATCGTTTTCTCTGTCCATTTATCACTGTTCACCGTTCAACGAATTCACTGTTCAACAGTTCAGCCAGTTACATCGTTATCATATCAACCACATCCACCACAGCAGCTGAAATTGGAATTCTGTACTCAAGCGTTCTGCCATTTTAGTTCCAAAAACTCCGGAGAAAAGAGAAAAAAAAGTACCAACTTCCGTTTACTTCAAAGATCACCAAGACCAACAGTAGAAAGTTCTCTTTCTTATCATCTCAAAAATTAAGACAACTGAAAAGTTTTATTCAACGTCAAAAAACACGCTCTGAAAAATTCAAGCATCGCCTCAGAACTCACAACTCACAAGACACCAGAACCAGAAAAAACTGGGAACTCAGAATTCTGACTTATTCAAAATGTCACCTACTTTGTGGTCCCGGATACAACCACTGTCCCAACAACTTCAACTTCAACTTCAACAGCAACAGCAACAGCAAGAATCAGGATGGGATGAAATGTCGTTTCATGGACTAGGTTTAGGATCTAACACTGAACAGCAGCAACCACTCATACAACTTCAACAACCAGAACAACACCAAGAGTATGAGGGGATACCCACACAATTAGCTTCATCTCCAATCCCAATTCAAGGTGTTGCTTATCAAAGCAATCAAAATCAATCACTCCCAATGCCACTCTCACTCCCACTCCCAACAGAAACGAATCTCGGATTTCCAGATCCACTAATATCCAACGATTCAAACAGTCTCAATCCAAACTTCATTGCAGTGTTATACTTTGGCATTGCTTTATTTTTCCTTATTCTTGGCACATACCAATTACTGTATCAGTCATTTGTCGATACGTCACCTGTGGCAGCATTCAAGAAAACGACAGGAAACCGAAAGAGAGTATGGAAAGGCCAGTTTTTCGGTCGTGGTGTGGACAAATTGAAATTCTGGTTGAACTTGGTCTTTGCACTTGGTTTTTTAGTTTTGTTCAGATCTGTTTTGTTTGAGTTTGACGATGTTAGTTATCTTAAACTCGATATTGATGATGGGGCCGGACACTGGCAGTGTGTCAGTTACTGGGTTTCCATTGTTGTTTTTGCATTTGTTGTTTTGCCATTGGATGTGGTCCAGCCTGTCACATGGATCTGCCAGAGTGCAACAACGTTGTTATTTTATCCTATCCAATTAGGTCTCCTTTCCATCGTTGCGATCCAGCAGAATTTCGGTGAGTATCCAGTGTTACAACAAGCGACTCTGATCAATGGTTCACATTTCCAAATTGAAGATGTGTTGAGTTTGGCTTTGTGTGTCATCTTGGCTGTCATTATCCACTTAGAATACAACTGTTATCATCCAACTTGGGAACTCTACCACTACTACAAGTCACATGACGGGTATGATGTCGATCAGCCGAATTTTGTCTCCAAGTTGACATTCTCTTGGATGAACGGGATGATTCAATCAGGTTACAGAAACAACGGGTTGGAGCATGAGGATTTACCACCTGCTCCAACGTTCATCAGTACTGAGCATGCTTCGCCATCATTGGCCAAACACTGGAACAAACAATTGGAGAAATTGAAGAATGGTAATGGTAAAGGTTTTTTCGGTAAGCCAAGTTTATTGATTGCATTGGCTAGTTCATTTGGATTCCCTGTTTTATTGTCACTCTGTTACGATATGGCTGATTCCATTGTGTCGTTTATTCAACCTCAGCTTCTGAAACACTTGATTTTGTTCTTTGGTAGAACAGACAATCCACCATCAATCATTGGTATGTCCATTGCGTTTGGTATGTTTGCCGTTTCCTTAGCAGAGACAAGTTTCAACAACGAATACATCATCTTAACAGTGGAAGCAGCATTGGGTTCCAAATCGGGCTTGATGCAACTTGTCTATGAGAAATCCTTGAAGTTGTCGCCTGAAGCAAGATTAGAGTATTCTACAGGTGACATCATCAACAGATTATCTGTGGATATCAACAGAGTGCAAACGTTGACCAGTTACTGTCAGACACTGTTCAGCGCTCCAACTAGATTAGTTTTATGTCTATGGTCATTGCATGCTTTGTTGGGTAATGCAACTTGGGGAGGTATCGGTACAATGTTGATCATGATGCCAATCAACACATACTTGGTCAAATCAATGAGAAAGTACCACAAGGAACAGATGAAACTCAAAGATGAACGTACGTCGATAGTTAATGAGATGTTACAGAACGTGAAGTCTATCAAGTTGTACGGTTGGGAACAACCTATGTTGGACCGTGTCGCTGAGGCAAGAAATGACAGAGAGTTGAAGAATTTAAATAAGATCGGTGTGTTGTCTGCAGTGGTGAACTTTGCCTGGACTTGTGTTCCTTTCTTTGTCTCTTGTTCTACGTTTGCTATCTTTGCACTTACTTCAAAGACCCCGTTGACTCCAGATATCGTTTTCCCTGCCTTGTCTTTGTTTGACTTGTTGTCAGATCCTATCTTTGCCATTCCTGCCTTGATGACAGCTCTTATCGAATGCAGTGTCGCTTTGAATAGATTGTCCACTTTCTTGCTCGCTGACGAAATCGATGATTCTGTCGTCACTAAGTTACCTAAGGTTCATAAGTTGGGTCAACCTACAGTAAAGATTGAAAATTGTACGTTTATGTGGGGTAAAGAAAACACAACCAAGAAACAAGCCGATAATTATGATGAAGAAGCATCCATTGAAAGTTCCAAGTTGGCTTTAAAAAATATCAACTTTGTCGCTAAAAAAGGTGAGTTGTCTTGTATTGTTGGTCGTGTTGGATCAGGCAAATCCACTTTCTTGCAATGCTTGTTGGGTAGTTTGCCTAGTGTTTCTGCTGATCCTTCCAAACCGCATGGTATCACCGTGTGTGGTACAGTGTCTTATTGTTCCCAGGTTCCTTGGATTGTCAACGGTTCATTCAAAGAGAATATCCTATTTGGTCATGAATTTGACTCTGAGTTTTATAATAAGACCATTGAGGTGTGTCAGTTGTTGCCTGATTTAGAGATTTTGCCAGATGGTGATGAAACATTGGTTGGAGAAAAAGGTATCAGTTTATCAGGTGGTCAGAAGGCAAGATTATCATTGGCTAGAGCCATTTACACCAGAGCTGATGTTTATTTGTTGGATGATGTTCTAAGTGCTGTCGATTCCCATGTTGGTCAGAAGTTGATTGATCAAGTGTTGGGAAAGCATGGTGTGTTGGCTACTAAGACTAGAATTTTGGCTACTAATTCAATCAAGGTTTTGAATCACTCTAAGAATATCAGTTTGTTGTTTGGTCAAGAAATCGAAGAATCTTCGACTTTTAAGGCTATCGTTAGAGAAAAAGACAGTAAGTTGTATGATTTGATTAAGGAATTCGGTAGAGAAGAGATGAAGAGACACGGTACTGAACAATCGTTGGATGATGCACAGCAGTCTTCATCGGGTGCTGAGGCTCCTGATAAGTCTGATTCTATCAACTTGAATATTGAAGAAGCTACAAGTAGTTCAGATGCAGCATCCAGCTCATCTGTTTCTTTGCATGATGGTCTAGTTTCGAAGATCAAAGAATTGAATATTCCAAATCCAATATCACTAGATGACAAAGTTTCCAAGCTGGACAAAGTCGATGAAGATGAAGCCGAAGCTGAAGCACAAGGAGAAGGTGATGAAAATGATGGTTCACCATTAGACAGAGTCACAAGTCATATCACTTTACATAGAGCCGTCACAGCACCATATCAAAGAAGAGTCATCAGACAAGACACAAGCAATATGAAAACAGCAATGAAGAAAGAGAACAAAGAGAAGGGTAAAGTTAGTTGGTCAGTGTACTTGAAATATTTCCAAGCTTGCACGTATACCGGTATCTCCCTTGTTGTCAGTATGATTATCGTCACTGTTGGATTGTATGTTGCTAGTACCTATTGGTTGAAGCATTGGTCCGAACATAATGCCAAAAGAGGAACAAATAGTGATGCTTTGTTCTATGTTAGTATCTATGCTTTGTTCGGTATCGGTTCTGGATTCTTTACCTTGATTAGATCCATTCTTATGTGGGGAATGTGTTCAATTAGAGCATCCAGGAAACTTCATAATGATATGGCTGTTGCCGTTTTGAAATCTCCGATGTCATTCTTTGAGACTACCCCTATGGGTAGAGTCATGAACCGTTTCAGTCAAGATATAAGTAAAATTGATGGTCCGTTACCAAGAGTGTTTTCCTCTGTGTTTTCAACTTGCGTCAAGGCTGGTTTCACATTATTTATCATTATCTCAAACATGCCATTTTTCCTCGTTGTCATGATTTTGCTTTCAGTGATTTACGTGTATTATCAAAAATACTACATTGTGTCATGCCGTGATTTGAAAAGAATCGCTTCTATTACCAAAAGCCCTATCTTTGCGCATATTCAAGAATCTTTGAACGGTGTGGATACAATCAAAGCTTATGGACAAACTGGTCGTTTCTTGTTCCAAAATGCTGCTAACATTGACTACAATCAAGTCTCAACATATTGTTTCAAGTCTATTAACAGATGGCTTTCTACGAGATTGCAGTTTATTGGATCATTGATTATGTTATCCACCTGTGCATTGGCACTATGGTCGTTACAATCGGCGCATCCTATGAGTGCAGGTTTGTTAGGTTTGGTGATGAGTTATGCTTTGAGAATCACTTCCTATTTAAGTTTTATCGTCAAGAGATCAGTTGAAATTGAAGCTGATGTGGTTTGTTGTGAACGTATCTTTGAATATTGTAATATGAAACCAGAGGAAAGTGAAGATCCTGAATTTCAAGCTAGATTGATGTCTGAACCTCCAGAAGGTTGGCCAAGGGAAGGATCTATTGATTTTGTTAACTATTCCACCAGATACAGAGAAAATTTGGATCCAGTTTTGAAAAATATCAGTTTGTCAATCAAACCTAAGGAGAAAATTGGTATTGTTGGTCGTACTGGTTCCGGTAAATCCACATTTGTTTTATCAATTTTCAGAATCATCGAGCCATTAAGTGGACCAAATGAAGATGGAGGTCACATTGAAATTGACCATGTTAACACCAGCAACTTACATTTGACTGACCTAAGACATCATTTATCGATCATTCCACAAGATGCGCAATGTATCACCGGTACGATAAGATACAACTTGGATCCATTCCATGAATTCTCAAACGATCAAATTTGGAAATCATTAAAGATGTCATCTTTAGAACACCATGTTTTGAAAATGGCCAAAGATCAAGATGTGGAAGACCCATTGGAATGTAAGATCAGTGAATCAGGATTGAACTTGTCTGTTGGTCAAAGACAATTAGTTTGTTTGGCTCGTGTTTTATTAAAGGCCCAGAAACCAGAACATGCGAATGCTACTACTACTCAAAAGGCAGCTGCTAAGATCTTGATCTTAGACGAGGCCACTTCAAGTGTTGACGCTCAGACAGATAAGATCATTCAAGAGACAATAAGATCAGAGTTAAGTGGATTGACGATCTTGACAATTGCTCATCGTTTGGATACAATTTTGGATAATGATAGAATCTTGGTTTTGGATAGTGGTGTTGTTGCTGAATTTGATAAACCTCAGGTTTTGTTGAAGAATAAGCAAGGCTTGTTTTATAAGCTTTGTGTCGATGGTGGATTTGTTTCTGATAATGGGGATAAGAATAGTTATCAGATTGAGGTTGCTAGTTAGTAGTCTTGATTATTTTTGTTTGCATTTTCTTTTTGTTGCTTTGTACTTCAATTTATGAATTGTCAAGGTCATATTCCTGATATATACTTCTGAATTGCCTTTCGGTCCTCTTATCATTTATTATCATGTTGTCTTTTTGATATATCATATCACCTGTACAGCACAGATCGAAGCTCTAGCTTCTTTTTCTTGAATTTATATACTATGTATACCTGAATTAGATTTTGCAATATTTACAATTTCAGTGATCTAAATGTTGAAGGAAAATGGGATATTAAAATGTATATTGACGAAACAGAACGGGAAAAATTGAAAATAGGATATATATACCAAAGCTTAAACAAAGTCTAGTCGAGAGCAACTATATAACAACTTAGAACTAGGCGAATCAATAGTAGATATCAACAAGTTTCATATAATGAAATATTATAGAGAACCGAAATTTTTGATTATATCATTCAACATATATTGAACAAGCTGTCAATTAAGCAATGACACACATTGGTTGGTTAAGACCGATGATGTTCTTGTAGTAGTCTGGGATGTTGTTGTCAGCAGCATCAGAAGAAGATTCAGACTTTTGTTGAGCAGCGGTCATAGAGTTCATTTTTGGTATAGTTGGATTGTAGAGTAGTTGTGGTTTTGTTTGGTTTATGATGAAAATTATAGATACCTGTTTAGAGACTGATGATTGAAAGGGTAGGATATGGGTCCTTTAAATAGATTTTCGTGATCTGAAATGAGCTTATATACATTTCTATCAATATTGGTGCATATCTGACCGGCCAGTGTTAAGACAGCTTTATAATTACTAGAGCTTAGATCATCAGACTTCAAAAGGCCGGAAAAGCTGCAACTGGTTCTCATGTATACGGTTTCAGAATGCCAAACCCGTACAAGTCAATGCATATATTGTTAAATTTTGAAACCAAGAAAATAGTAGTACAGACTGACCACATACATGTTATCCTACTTGTATATTAATCCTATAACAACAAAATCCAATCCTCATGAAGTTTCAAGTTTAAATTTGACAGCCAACTTATCCATTGAGCATGTCCAATTAGGAAATTTCGTTGATTTCGAGATTCTCACGACAAGAAATCGACCAGCTGTGATGGATTTTTTCTTTTCTCATAACTTTAATGCTCTTAATTAGTCACTCTGAATCATAATTGAGTACCCATGTGAGATGAAAATTTTAACTGATTTGGGTTAACTGTCCATGTTTTGGGCTAAATGGGACGTGCATGATTTTTTGAGGATTGCAATTGCAATTGCCATTGTGCATTGAATCTGTTAACGTTATATTACTACTTTGGTTTTGAAACTTGAGATGGTTGTTACTATTTGCATATATGAGATTCCGGCTGTTTGAAAAGCTAAACCAATTTAACCAAATAATTTATACACATGCAGCTTCAAGAAATACAAAGCACAATATTGAGAATCAGAACGCCCATTTTGGAGAACCCAATGAATTTATGAGACAGCTACCTTATCGACAGCCATACGTGATTTCAACACATATGTACCTACCATATCATGGGTTTACCTGAGTTTAATGAATATACTTTCAAACCGTTCAGTAAATCTACGAAGATCGATATATTGTAAACTATGCAATCAAAAGTATAAAAAGAAACATAATCCCAGACTTTCAACAACCAAGATCTTCAAACAGTTTCTACTATTTTCATCATCAAACAAACAAACTATAAACCAAAACCCCAACCACTTTACAATCTCAAACTACCAAAAATGAACTCTATGATCGCTACCCAACAAAAGACCTAATCTTCTTCTGATGCTGCTGACAACAATATCCCAAGTTACTACAAGAACATTATTGGTCTTAACCAACCAATGTGTGTCATTGCTTAAATTGAGTGGTAAACAAAATTTTGGATACAATTTTCACTAATCAGTTTACAAATTTGCTGTTTTAGGTTGGTTCTTAAATTGTTGAATTCAATGCTAACTTGATGGTGCTAGCTGCTCACAAAAATTAACTTTCTCTGATCGGTTTTCAACAATTTAATTTAATTTGATTCAATTTAATTCAATTCAATTCCCTTCAATTTGATATCTTATTATAATTTTACCTTTTTTAATTTTCAAGTTTTTATGTTTATATTTATTTGATTAAGAATTCTGTTTCGTTAATACAATCTCTTTAATATTCTGTTTTTCTTCGATATCTTGAGCTCCAGTTTTAAATTTGATGTATATATTAGAGGCTAGAGTATGTATAAATTATAATTTGTATTTGCAACTTTCAAGTATATAAACGGAACTCAAGTTGTTCTCAACATTAAGAAATTTGATAATTAGGTCTAAAAAATAGTACCTCGGCCTGATATATCGCTCTTAGTTCATGAATCATATGTTATATTTCAAAAAAAAAAAATAGATCCATATATAAATGGTAACCATGGTTTCAAGCTCATGAAAGTTGAAAGAAGTGGTGCACATTGAGGAAGCTCTCAATTAGGCAATTTTAATTTCAAGTTCGGAGCGATAAGCTCTCAACTCATATCTCGGTCCCGCTATACATAAATACCGGGATCGGTACTCGGTGTATACTCGGTACATGTTTCATCAAAGAATTATTATATATCCAGATCATATATGATGATTGGGGATGATGATAAAATGTCCTCTATGGGGTATATAGGGAAATAATTATTTTAACTCTATTTTTGTGGAAGCCGACTTTCTAAATGATTGTGCGTATATTGCTTTTTTTAATGATTTGGAACCTATATATCTTGTAGATCATGTTATCACTGATCGTTCCTAATCTTTTTGTTATATGGATCTAAACTTCAAAGGTTAAACTTGATACATCACAAAGTCGAATTACCAACTTTGGAGACCTCACTGAATTTATGGCATAACATGTACCAGCTGGATATAGTTTACTGAGCAATCAATCCAAAGCTAAAAATTAAATTGTAAATCCACCAAAAACTGTTTAAGCAGCCCGTAATCCTAATCATCAACCATCATTTCCAACAGGTTCAATTTATTCTCCTTCATCATCAGACAACCTAACTCAATCTCAACAAATATCAATCAAAAACTTAATATCAAAAATGAACTCTAAGACTGCTTCTCAAAAAAAGATTCAATCATCTTTTGATGCTTCTGACAACAAAATCCCAGACTACTACAAAGGTGGTGCTGATTCTGTTAGCAGACCAAACTGTGTCATCGCTTAATTGAAACTTGACTGCTTTCGGTTAAACTTTGAATTTTAGTGTTAGCTCATTAAATTCATTTTTTATTGATTGTTTATTTTTATTTTTATTTTTATTTTTATTTCATCATTGGATGCTTCGTTCTTGGTGCTTATGTATAAGACTTGAGTGTCTCTGTATATGACTGACTATTTCAACTCATTCAAATTTGTTTCTAATTTGATATACCAGCCGGCCTTTTTTTTATTTTATTTTAAATTTACAACAGAAATCAATATATTATACTATCCTATTTTTCTTCAAATTTTTAATATTCATGTAGCCACATCATGCATGCATTTTTATTTCTAGTTCTAGCTAGATTACAAACAAAATCCAATAAATTTCATTTGTTTATATCTTTCATGTCTATATATTTTAGGTATTTCATTCTGCAATTTGCTACATGCAAGTCTCTTTTTTTGTTTCAATTGCATTAATGAGAAGGTTTGAGAGACAGCTACAGACTTACAGAGAAGGCATAGTTGGAACTGGTGTTACAGTTGCTATGGCACTTCGATGTTTG
>JAKTRY010000268.1:0-30950 GCA_030579935.1 Ambrosiozyma cicatricosa | reverse complement strand
AAAGGTATTCCCAGATTAAGTGATTTTTGGAGAATTCAGAGTTGAGAATAACCTTCATTTTTATTACAAACAAACAACAAGATCTGGATAGAGATTTAGGGAAAAGCCTAAATTGCTGAGTGCTAATGGTTGTGATAACAATTGGTTTCTTTTTTTACAATTACATTCGTCGCAGGTGCTAACTATAGTTAGTGCATGTATTCTTTCGAAAAGTGATTATTTTGCTGCTACCCATATATTACCAGAACTACTGGGATCTTGAATTTTATTTTTTTTTCCGTTTTATATATTTGTTTTAGTGTCCGTGTCTTCCATTAAATTAGGCTGTGCGCGACAAATAACAGATCTCATCATCATCACACCAACATCAAGCTACATCCGAGTCTCCGACCTAATTCTTATATACAGCATCAAGTGTTCATGAATCATTACATAAAACAAACCGAAACTACGACACATCAGCCACTGTTACTATCATGACTTTTTAAAATTTTTGGACCTGTTTACTTGAAACTTTGAAAGGAAAGGACGCGTAAGGGATGTATAAGTAAAATATGAATCCATCTGCAAATTACCACTGTTTTTTTTCTTTCTTTACACCAAAAACACAATCATTAATTGTCATTTTGGTACATTCAATCTAAGACCGGAACCGGAACCGCAACTGCAACGAAAGAAAAGACAGTTTTGATAGTTTTGATATGGCAAGTCCCTATGATAATGTCTCATGCATGGTTTAGATTGAGAGTCGATCGACTCGAATATCGACCTGCCGCAAAATAAGTTTTGAGATAGATAGTAGTAACCGAATAAATTGTAAAGAGCTGCTGCACCAGGCGGCAGCTGAGGAGGAGAAGTGAGAAGTAGTTTAGCACATGGTGTAGAAGAATTTATATAATCAACTGTGAAGGCTGAATGATTAATCTTGAAGCCTTAATTGCCTTAATTGCATTAATGAAAGACCTTGCACTTGCTTGAATTCTGATTCCTAATCCACATTAACGATATCTATCCATCTACAACAAAGACCTGAAGTGCTGTCAAACATCCTGTTCCAGTGTTACCACTTACAAACTGTCGTCCCGGTTATCGATTCTACGTGACAAAACACGGTCTGTCTCGGCATCACAAATCAGCTTATCAGGAATCAGACACCTTTTGTTTACAAACAGTTAAAAATTTCAACAACAACAAATACACGTACATATACAAGAATCAAATGTTTGAACTTCCCATATCGTACACCACACTGGGTGTGCTTCTCTCTATATTTGGGAACCTACTCATATCGATCTCACTCAACATTCAAAAATCAGCTCATTTGGATCTAGAATCAAGCAACCAAACAGTACACAAATACTACACGAACATCAAATGGCAAATCGGATTCATCTTGATGTCACTAGGTGAAGTCGGGAACTTTGTCAGTTACGGATTGGCACCAGTTAGTTTAGTTGCCCCCTTGGGTGTCGTTACCATCATTTCGAACTCTACTTTTGTTGCCCCAGTGTTGTTTCATGAACCCATTGGAGTCATGTGTTTGTTCGGTACGTTTCTTTGTGCTTTTGGTGTCGTGTTGATGATTTCTTGTTCGATGAACTCAGGACAGACTGTGGACCCCATTGATGATCCATTTGATTATGTTGATGGGGTCGTTTGGTCTACTTCCGCTTTGGTTTATCTTGTGGTTACAGTATGCTTGGGCACGTTCTTGATTGCATCAATGGCTTTCCTTAATCAGAAACACAAGAAACGTACCATTAAGTATGTTTTGTCCAATTTAACCATCGTTGCCTTGTTCGGTGCTTATACTGCCACTTCAACAAAATTGTTATCTTCCATTGTCGAGTTTGCCCCATTCAATGAAATCATGACTAATTATAGATCCTACACTTTGCTTTTGATCATTATTGTCACCTCAGTTTTTCAAATCAAGTATTTGAACAAATGTTTAAGAATCGCAAATGCTTCAACTGTCGTGCCTATCCATTTTGTGTTTTTCACAACGTCAGTGTTGGTTTGCTCAGTTGTCGTGTTCCATGATTTTTCAAGAAAGACACCCATTGAAGGCTTCATCTTTGTCCTGGGTGCTTTCCTTACATTTACCGGTGTGTTCTTCATCTGTGGTATAAGAGGATCAGACAACAATGAGGTTCGTACACGCATAGATACCACAGCATCTCAAAAACTAACCCAATCTCAACCACAAGGTGAATTCACTGATCAACACGAACTTAACATGAATGGCAACACCAACAACATAAACATAACAAATATTCATCCAATAATACTGCCTGATCCCATGGAATCACTGGAATCTCTTGGATCAGACTGTGACCATATAGAACAACCGATCCCTCTGCTGGCTCCACCAGTTCAATTCAACCAGAAACAACAACCACAACAGTTACAACCACCAATGAGATACCTTATACAAAGTTCAAAATCAACACCTGAATTACCTGGTCTGAAGTCCTCATTAAGATCACCTTCTGCTTCACCTACAGGTAGAAGACAGTGGCCAGTTTCAATGCTTGCTCCATTACTGTCCCTCTCCAGCTCATCCGAAAACGCAAACGGCAATGGAAATGGTAATATTCAGATGAACAGCAATAATTACGGAATCACAACTCAACCTCAAGGCCAGGATGCACAACAACAAGATACAACCCTCACAACAACAGATTATCACTCAATCTCATCACTTTCACCAAGTAAATTCCTGTCCTTTTCTAGCCCAATCCTAGGCCGAACAACGAACCCCACTAACAACCCTCACAACCATACCAATAACCCAAGAAGCACAACCAATTTCTATGAAGAATTAAGAGGAACAAAAAGACGTTTGAGTTTAGGTGAATACTTACCTCACCCTCATTCACATCATACGGGGATGGGGATGGGAATGGGGACACCAGGTTTTGATTTGGAGTCTCTTCGTTCTGGTTTGTTTCGTTCTACTTCATCAAATACCAATTTGGCTGCGTCGGCTGCGTCGGTTGCTGGTGCGAATGGAGGAAGCGGGAAGGCTGCTGCTTTGGGGTATGGGTATTTCGTGTTGAATAATGGTGGGTTGTTGAATAGTATGATTGAAGTTCCTGGTGATAATGATGATGAAGGTGGGGAAGAGTATGATTGTGGTCGGTATGATGGAAGTGGAAGGGGCGAAGATGGAGGGGATGGGGATTTGGAACAGTTGAAGATACAGAGGTCTTCGAAGAGACCGTTGTCGACTGGTGATGATACTACGTCTAGTGTGAGTAATGGTGATGGTGATGTTTCGGCTATGACTGTTGATGATATTGTTTGATTTCCAGTGATTTGGGCTCTCATTTGCATATGCATTGTTTTTTTTTCAGCTTTTCTTTTGTACTTTTATGCCTTTCTTTGATTTAATAAATTTTTAATATCTTTTCGTTTTCATTGATTGAGTTTTTTTTTCTAATTTGTTCATTACTATTGCATTTTTTTTATACATTTATGTTTTTGTCTTATTATAAGCTGTTGGTTTTTTTTATATAATAACAACTTTTCGTTAATTTTGCATGATACATATCACTAGTGAAGAGTTATATGCATGACTACTATAGTGTAAGGCTTCAACGATAATTAACTTCTGTTATAGAATAATAATTTCTACAATTAAATTCTGAGGAAATACTTAAAGCATTCAAAAGTATGTTATAGAAGGGTAAAGCCTAAAAAATAAAAATGCGTATAGAATAACAAACTTGGGTTGAACAAAACAACAAAAAATCAGCAAAATGCAAGTGTAAAAAGAACAAGCTTTAACAAAAATAAGACACACACGATCTTAACCACGACTAACCGCAGCACTACGACCAATAAGCGGAGTAATAAAAGGATGTTTCAACAACTCAACAGCACTGGCTCTCTTAGTATAATCAGTCTCAAAAGTCAAAGCCAAAAACTCCTTAGCAGTATCAGTAGCGTTATTTGGAATATCAGGCAAAGTCAACGTACCGATTCTGAAAATGGCTTGCATTTGTGAGAAACCAGGATACGGATGTTTACCAGAATACATCTCCACGATCAAACAACCCACAGACCAAATATCTGCTCTATCGGTGTACGCGATCTGTTTAACCACCTCTGGTGCCATCCAGTACACCGAACCCTGTAATGAGGCCCTCTTCTTCCTTGTGTTCGTGGCGGCTTGTTCTTCAGTTAGTGACTTCGGTGTGTTTGGTGAACTGTCGTCTTTCACTTCATCGGGGATCTTCTTGGAGATACCGAAATCACTGATTTTCACGGTACCATTGATATCAATTAGGATGTTAGCACCTTTGATGTCTCTGTGGATGATACCTTCTCCATGCAAGTAACGGAGACCGATCAACACTTGAGTGATGAAGTTTCTCACCAATGGTTCTTCAAATGGTCCATAGGTGTTAAGCATCGAGCTGACGGAACCACCAGGGATGTATTCTAGGAAAATGTATAGTCTTTGCGCATCAGAGGATGAACCAAGGTATCGCACGATGTTCTCGTGGTTGAGCTCTTTCAATAGTGACATTTCCAGTTTTAAGGCGTCGATCATTGATATTTTGGAATTTTCAGTTGATGATTTTGGCAAATCGACTTGTTTCACTGCCATAAGTGCACCGGTGATACCATCTAGACCTAAGTAGACCGTACCGAAGGAACCTTGACCAATCTTGGAACCTTTGTGCCACACTGATGGACCTTCTCTTGATTCTTGTGATAAGTTGCTGATTAGTTCTTCAGATGAGTCAAAGAAATCATCTTCATCTTCACCTTCTTCCAATAATTCAATGATTGAAGTTGGTCTCTTTGAGCTTCTCTTTGGTATTGAAACTTTGCCTGTACTTCCACTTTGAATAGTTTTGGTTTCGTCATCGTCTGCTTGTGTTTGTTGTGGTTGTTGTTGTTGTTGTTGTTGTTGTAGTGGTGATGCTGGCTTTTGTGGAGGTTTGCTCAAAGTATTACCCATATCAATTTCATCTGATTCTTCTCTGATTGTATCAACTGCCGAGGTGTTGTTCAACATGATATCACCAATGGTTGGTATTTGGTTTGGAGTGGCAGGAACACCAACACCCATACTAAAAACAGAACTAACCATAGATAATGGTCTGCTAAAAGACGAGATGTTGGAATAGATGGAATTTCTTGCATTGTAGATTGTGTCACGGATATTTCCACCTTGTTGTAATTGTTGTTGAAGAATCTTGTTTCCGTACATTGACACTCTAACGGAATTTCTCATAGCCACCTTCAATTGAGAAGCACCAGTCTCAGGGAAATATTCACCAAGATTGCTGGAAATCAATTGACTTGGTGGTCTTTGACCCATGATGTTCTTCATTAGATGTTCATTACCTCCCTTATGAGACAACTTGTTGGACATTTGAATGGCCTCGTATGATAGCTGGTCATCCACTGGGCACAACATGATTCTACCTCTTTCCTCTCTATCAACAGAATGGCAAACGGTGGTGAGTTCAACGTCAAACATCAAGTGAGGTTGACCAGTCTTGTAATCCATATAGTAAGCAGACCATTCTTCAACTTTAGGTTTTGAGATGCCTAATGTTTTCAAGGCCTTTGTCTTAATTGCAGTTGAATTGAAACAACCGGAAATGTCAAGTTGATGAGATCTACCATCTTGTGAGATGATGGTAACAATGTTTGCTGATGGTTTTCCTGTAGCTGGAGTGGCGGCTGGAGTAAGAACCTGTTGTTGCTTTTGCCAAACGTTTTTTTCAACTTTATGGAACGAGGATGAACCTATTGCGGCCGTTGACACCATATCATTGATTGGAATTACAGACTTCAACTTCTCCATGTTCAATAGTTGCACTAAGATCAAGATTCTCAAACGGTCTCCAACTTTCTCTATTCCCATCTCTTTCAATGCTGCCTTGTCTAATTGAGGTAACAAGTCAGGGGTAATATCATTATCGACAAACGCCTGGAGATAGTCTTGACAGTCCACCGTTTTGAGGTACTGCGACAACGTGTACATGCTGAACGAATATGACGACGATTCAAACGTTGTTTTGTGATTTGATGTTAGTATCCTAAAAGTACATCATCAAACTGTAAAAAAAGTAGAGTATTCAAGGATGATGGATAGTTCATCAATCTGATTTATGTGCCCATGCCAGATTCACTGCAAGAAAGGCTCAACACATACTTGTGGTCATTCATCTTAGTTGGATCTTGTCAGTTGACAGTTTTCTAATAATGATGTAATAATTAAGGTAATGTATCTGTATAATATGGTATAAATAAAAAAAGAACAAAGGTATATAAATCACTACAGCAAGCCCTGAAGAAAGCTATCAACACTAACTCTTCTCAGTCTTCAATTAGCTCAAGTCTCGATTCTCGAATCTCGGCCCCTCGACGTGTGCGACATTCTCGTTTGATTCTAGGTAGAGCTACCACTTCTGCGCCAAAATGGTTCTGCTTTCTGTCTTGGACTTGTTCTGGACCAGCTTCTTATTCTCTTCTTTCAATCGAAGATACTCATTAATGATCTCTTGAACCTCTTCTCGACTTCCACTACCACGACTTTGTCCAGGTCCAGACCCACTTAAAATGCCTAGATACCGAACAACGAACAAATGAAACTTTATGAACAATAACTTCACAAACTTCTGTTGGTACTTCAAATATTCACAGATTCGAAACAGCTCTTCAACTCTATATTCATGTTCTAAATGTCCAGATCTTTTCTTCAACAATCTCTTAAATTTCAATTTGATTACACTGATCATCATGTTAATGTCTTCCGTTCTAGTATTCATGTTAATCACAAACTTGGAAATTTCATCTTCAATTATTATCTTCTGAACACTGTTCTTTTCAGAATACATTTGATATGTTGATTTGATTGAGTTTTCCATGAATAACAACGTTTTTGGGGTCATTTCACCCCCATTTTCGTCATTGGGCTTAGTCTCCACATGTGCATCAAGGCATCTTGTGTACTTGTTGAAGGCAGATGAAAGATTGCAATTTGTATCATTCATCAATCTAATCAACTTGATCTGTTTCGCCATCATATCCGCCATCTTCCTGAAATGCGCAGTGGATTCTTTGAAGCAATGGAGCAGATATGCAGCTAATTGATAGTCTGGAGCTTCTTTGGAAATTTCACGCCATTTGTGTTTGTTTTGTTTCCTCCATTCAAGTGGGATGTTGATATAGACGATTGGAGATTCAGATGATGAAATCTTGCTTAGATCTTGCAATTGTTTACTGTGTTCTGTCAATGATTCTAGCTTGTTTATTGCTTGGTGAAATTCAAGTGGGTTTATGGTTTTTAGCATCAAGTGAAGGTTGCGAATATGGTTCAGAATCATGTCGTCGACTATAAATTGATCTTTAAACACCGTGTGATCTTTCCAGTTTTCAAACACCTTGTCGGATCGGATAACATCCAATATCTGCCTTCTTTTTGGAATAGCTTCAATGGCTGACACATAAACAAAACCAAGTCGGTTGGTATAGTCGTAGATTATCGCGTTTCTTTCACCTTTGTTTGAATGTTGTTGTGAAACCTTAGAGAAAAACAATTCAATGATACTAATCATATTCCTATAGTTACCGAACAAAATATCAATATTCACGTTCTTCATTGTAATAGAACTAGCTTTCAAAAACGATCTGAATGATTGAATCAACAACTCATACTGTCTCAAAAACTCCAGGTACTCTTTCTCTTTGTTCAAAAACTTACCAAATGATCCATGAGGTAAATAATAAGGTTCTTGTGAAGTGACTAGCGCAGATGATGGGTTTGAATTTTCCGGTATTTCAAAGTCTTTCAACATACTCTTGTTGGCAACAACTGGACTGCACACTCTTTTCGCTGGACTGTCTGATTCTTCATCGTATTTATACATGTCTATTATCTTGTTAACCACTTGAATTTCCAGATTTCTCTTGTTTAGTGTTCTTTGCCTGATGTTCTCGATCTCTTTAGCACCATTCTCACCCTTCAAATAGTACCAAAGTGAGGTAGAGTAAGGATTGACATCAGCATATCCAGCATTCAATGGGTTTTCAACAGATGCATCATACCCAACTTCAAGCTCAACCGTATCATCAATGCTGATTTGACGAAGGGGATGCCTTTGATTATCTATGTCAGTTTCCTCTTCTGCTGAAAATTGAGTTGTTGTTGCTGTACTGTTGGCTCTTTTGGAAAATGTTCGGTGTAATGAATTGCCCGTTTCAGCTGATGGTTTGTCAGAAAAGATTATGATTTCTTGTGTAGCAGCGCTATCATCACCGCTGTTCAAACTTGATTTTCTGGCGTGTATCATTGTAATCTAGTAGATTGATTGATGTAGTGTTTCCAAATGATGGATGGTCTTTGGAATAAAAAACAAAAAGACATGATATCGAGTTCATTTCTGAGTTTTGCCACCTTTCATGAAATGGACAACATATTAATGATGTTCAGTATTTGAAGTAACTTCAAAAAGGGTTGGTGGTGTTTATAGAAAAAGCGATTCAAATGTGTTTCAAGTGTCTTTTGACTCTGAACTCTGAATCGAATGTGATGGCTCACTTTTAGTGTTTCAGGGCTGTGCACCAAGCCACAGATTGACCCTGTACTGCCACAAACCAAGAGTCAAGACTCAAGAGCGGGCGCAGTAAAATCCAGATATCACCGAACCGTTTTCATCTTCGTACAGTAGAGCATGGAAAGCTGTCATTAAGAATAAGCCAAATTACATAAAAGCAACCGTCTTGGTCTTTCCAACAACATCACTAACAGAAAAACAGCACCAAATGTCATTGTCATCTTGGAGGCAATTCCCATTTTTTGATTGCTTTCCCATTAGAGACCCATACTATGGCTCATCCGACGCCTTGTATTCAGATCCAACAATATCAAGCATTTGTGCCTCTACAACACATCTGATCATTGCAACAAAACAATCAACAGTGAAACTAATAACGTCCAAATATAAATTGGCGTATCAATTTGTTGCTTACGAGACAGGATGGACCATCACAAAACTGAAGTATATTGATATCGGCAACGGCAAAGGATTTTTATGCACCATTGCTGAGAGGCAAGGGCAACCACTTTCATTGAAATTGTGGGATTTAGAAAAATTGATGAGCTCTAAAACGGTTAATTTCGATTCAGATTATCACACCTTATGTCAAGTCACCAATGGTAATAACAACTATCCTTTGACTTGCTTTGCAAGTTCTGATGATTTTTCCATCCTTGCCTTTGGTTTTGCCAATGGTTCTGTGATTTTGGTCAGAGGTGACTTGTTACATGATAGAGGTTCTAGACAGAGAGTCGTTTATGAGAGTCAGGAACCTATTACTGATGTTCAGTTGAGAAGTGAATCTATGTTGTTTGTCTCCACTGTTTCAAGAATATTCACCATCCCAACAACAGGAAGAAACCAAGGGTACCCTGATAAACTGTTGGAGGAGAAGCTGGGTGCTGATATCAATTGTGTTGACGTTTTGCAAGATGAGAAAAAGAATTTGGTTGTTGCTAGAGATGAATCCATTCAATTTTATAATTCCAAGGGTAAATCACATAACCTAATGTTGGATATTCCTAAGAAAAGATTACATGCTTACAAGAGCAAATATATTTTGTTGGTTTCTTCGGTGGATTCCAATTTGACTTCCACAGCTACTATTTCCACAAACAAATTGATAATTGTTGATATTGTGAACAAGTTTATCTCATTTAATCAGACAATCTCGAACTCAGTCATTGAAATCTTTGAACTATGGGATAAGTTATATGTCTTAACAGTTGATGGTATGCTTTACAGGTTGACCGAGAAGAGTGTGAAAGAAAAAGTTGATCTTGTTGTTCAAAGAGAGTTATTTCCAATTGCTATCAAGCTTGCGGAAGCGTCACTTACTGAAAATGCATCCAATGAATCTACTCAATCACAAGATGAGAACGGTAATGTCATCACAGAAGAAGATATAATGATGATTGAGAAGCAGTATGGTGATTACCTCTACAACAAGAACGAGATCGAGGAAGCTATTCAACAGTACATCAAATGTATTAAACTAGGAAAAACAAGTGAGATTCTTCAAAAGTACAAAGACAGCTCCAAAATTCCGTACCTCATACAATATCTTGAAAAATTTGTTGAATTGAAACTTTCAAAGGAAGATCACGTAACGTTGTTACTATGCTCATACTGTAAGTTAAATCAAGATACAAAGATTCTGGACTTCATTAACAGAATTGAAATCGATGAAGATTATGAGATTGTGCAACCTTACAAAAAATTTGATATGGATACTATCATCAAGTTGTGCAGAGAAGCCGGGTACCATAAATTAGCATCTATAATAGCCAAGAAATTCAATCAGCCTTCCATTGTGGTTGATATCCAATTACGTGATTCGAACAATTCCAAATTGGCAATGAAGTACATCAAAGGTTTACCAATTGATGACTTGCTCAGAGTGTTGGTTGACAACGTGAAAACACTATTGGACAGATTACCCAATGAATCCACCCAGCTGTTGATTGAAGTTTTCACTGGTAAATACGTGCAAGATACAACATTCAATATCGAAGAGGCATCTATTAGATCAAGCAAATTTGAAGAAACTGGATCACACATCAGTGGAAGCTCCAAGGATCATCCAATCATTACCTCATATCGTCAATTCGTGTCATTTATGAAGATTAGTGAACCTGAAGAAGGCGACGAGCCACCAAAACCAACCTATCTACCACCCAGACCAAGAATAATCTTCCAATCATTTGTGAACCATCCCCACGAGTTTGTTATTTTTTTGGAGGCTTGTGTTGAGAGTTACAAGAAGTTTGGTGGTAATGAGAAGGACAAAAAAGATATAATGATCACTTTGTATGAAATGTATTTGTCTTTATCTACCACAGCATCAATTTCAACGTTGACGCCAATCACAGCGGATGATAATGAGGAAGGTGAATTGTCAAAGTTGCAAAATGATAGAGATAAGCAAGCATGGGAATCAAAAGCGCGTCAATTACTAGATCAAATTCAAGTAGATGAAAGTTGGACAAATTCTGAAAAGACCAATTTGTTGCTTCTTTCCAACCTGGGTGATTTCAATGAAGGTGAAATACTTATACGAGAATCAACCGATCAATCATCTGAGGGTTTCGAACAGGATTTTTTCAGATCTGCTGTGTTAGCTCAAAATTATGAAAAGTCATTGGAGATTTTACAACGTTATGGACCTCTTGAACCAGAATTGTATAAGTTGGCTTTGACTACGTATACAACCAATGAGCATATCTTCAATACCATTGGAGGCGAACCTGTGATTTTAGGCATAATCAACAAGATCGAACAGCTGAAACTAATGACACCACTAGAGCTAATTAAACAATTGTCGCTAAGCTCGGGTCATCGTTCCATGGCCGCACCTTCAAATGCTGGGGCTCCAAAGCAACCAAGACCAAACACATTCATCAAATTGGGTCTAGTGAAACAATACCTTATAAATTATATCAAGAGACAAAAGCAAGATATTGCAACGAACAACACACTAATAGAATCATACAACTCAGAATGTTCAAACCTAAACACACAAATCAACAAATTGATAACTCAAGATCAAGTCATCAACAGACCACGTTGTTCATCATGTGGTGGAGCCTTGGAATTACCAGTGGTCCATTTCAAATGCTCTCATTCTTACCATGAACATTGTCTTGCTTTGGAAGGTGGTAACGGTGGCCTGTCTTCTACTGTTACAGCTGTTCCTGGTTCAGCTGGAAGTATTAATGGTGTGGGCCTGAACGGTGGTGTGAATGGATTAGCCGTGTCATCAACCTCCAGACCAACTTCGTCATCGACTAACAATAACAGATTGAAAGAAGATGCACTACAATGTCCACGTTGTTCCACTGAGTTCGATACGATGACGATGTTGACTAAGCAGTATGAGGATATAGGTGAACGGAATGATTTGTTTAAGGCTAGTCTGGGTAGTTCTGGTTCGGGTGTCGGAAGTCGTGCATTTGGTGGTGCTGGTGTTTCAGGAGGAGTTGGTGGAGGTTCAAATGATCGTTTTAAGGTGATGATGGGCTTCTTGGGAAGAGGTGCTATGCAATCTACTAGAGGTGTTTATCAATGATAATTTTTGAACTAGAATCGAATATGAATCAAACATTTTTTCTATAGTTTTTTCTTTTGTTTTTGTGGAGCAGCTGACTCGAATACAAATTTCTTAATTCGACACTTATATGTATGCATGTTAATAGTAGCTAACGATATTCTGGAAGATTTTCTCTCGAAATTATACTATACAGCTTATAAGTTATCGTATATTAACATCTGCAACTTTTAATTCACTCGGATATACACAACATATATAATCAAGAACCGCCGGCCAAGAAACTTATTTTTATAGGTATTGCAGGAGACTCCCCCACAAGAATTTTATGAAAACAAGCAGGAACACCAACCGGCCAGGCCGTCTTGAAGGGAAACTAGCAACCAACCCATTTTTAATTTCACTAGACTCCTTCTGACTATCAAATTCGAAACTTGCTGTATAATAAACAGGAACGGCATCTCTCCAATCACGGAAATCTTGTTCAGTATGGAACCCCTGATTAGACAACAGAGACTCCGGATCATTATCAGTATTCGGCAGTTTTAAAGCCTGGGTGAAAAATGGCATTTCTTTAGACGACAACTTGGTTTTTTTAGATGGTGGTTCAGAAATTGAATATGTGTTGGGTAATCGATCAACGCAAAGACTGAAAGTTATATCGAATTGTGAGTAGTTGAATATCGAGACTCGCCAACTGCTTCCACGGTGTCAGAATTATGCTGTTGTTCAGGTGTAATATAAAATCGTATGATCCGTCATTTGAAAAATCTGCAAATTGTTGCCGTTTCAAAATCATAGATAATCGAAAAGGAAGAATCGTCGTGTGAGTGGCGACTCCGGTTAGCTGTGGGTAAATACCGTCTTCTTTTAAATATGAGTACTGTGTTAATTCAGGAGAGTTGGGTAGTTGGGGGAGACCCAGTTGGGACTGGAGAAGACTTATCAAGTTTTGAAGAGTATTGAATGTGTGCGCTCAGCATGTTTGAATAATTGAGGGAAGACAAGTGAAAGATAAGTTTACCATTGGGGAGCTTCAGGTTGAGTGATTCACGTTGTTGAGCTTACGTCGAAACTCAGTTATAGCCAACTCAATTCCATCGTCATCAATATCACCACAACCAGCAACGCCACCACCAGGAGCAGAAGCAAAACGGAAACATGGTTGTTGTAATAACTTAACTGCAAACATCACCCGTTCCTTTCGAATTCATCAGAAACAAAAAACTCAGCAGCGTTAACATGCAATCTCAGAAATCAAAGATAGCTTAGTCCCATCCCATGCTTCATAACCTGCCTGCCACCCATTGTCACATAAGTATCCCTTACATCAGTTTCTCAACTTAGTTCCGTAATTCCCATAATCATGACCACTGACCATCTGCAAAACGGTAATGGCAAATCTCATACCGATAGTTTGTCCGGTCCAGTAGTCGGCCATAGCATAGCGTCTTTGATATCGTCCATTTGGAAAAAAATCCGGTCACGGGGTCATCTGTACCGGAATTCTTTTTCTCTTGTTCATAATCTTGAACAGCATATAATCTTTTCAACATCAATTCGAAACTCTTCAGACTGCATGTGTAATTTGTATGTTGTGTTGAATGCTCTCACTTTGATGTCGGAACAGGTACCATTTTGTAAAAGGTCAGCCATATATAGGTCATAGAACTTGTATGATGATTCTGAGTCAGACATTATATTGTTTGTTTGTTTTGGTGATTTTTAAATTGTGTTAAGGTGGAGCCGGATCATGATCAATTGGATCGATTTACGCGTCGAGCAACTCGATCAGATCTAGGCTAGTCAAGCTATGCGAGAAAAGGAGATGGCCACGTTCAGCACTGCAGGACAACAGATCGACCTAGGATCCCGATTGAGGTCGCACATATGTATCTAGATTCTACGTATATCAAAACGTGCTCATCCTATTTCAGGCTAGACAAATGCACACACATATGCACTTTGTGCGAAATCAGGGGGAAGCCACTAAATTATACGTGACCTAGATATATATTTAATATGAAACAATTGATCAATTTTGAGTAAAAATAGAAAGAAAAGTATAAGAAAAGTTAGAGTACTTAGAGCTTGGATCTGGCTATTAGCATTGAAAAAATTTTGGAATTGGGGGAAGTTAATGAATATACATATTAGTTGAAAAAGAAAGCTAGTCCCAAGAGCTAGGACAAGGGTAATTAAGGGTAATTAAGAAAGAAAGAAAATAAACAAGTTAAAAGCTGATAATGAAAAGATAAGAAGCTAGCTATAGTTAGGTTATAAGGTGAAAAAAATGACTGGCATGCATAGAAGAGAAAGAAAAGAAAAGAAAAGGAAAGAAGGGGAAAATGTAGCGATACAGGCTGATGATATTAGAAAATTAATTGGTGTAGATGATGAAATGGAAGTAGCTAATGATGACAAGATTGTGATTGAGAAAGATAGAAACAATGGGTTGGTAAAGATATGAATAAACGTGTGAATTGAAGACATGAATCAGACATGGGTAATTAAACCAACGCTCTATGATCATCATGGACGTGACACGGGTGAAAAAGGGGAAACTTGATTGTTGAGCAAAGCACAAGGGTGATTCAATTTGGAAGATAGTATAAGCAAAAGATAACGAGTCGTAGAGAAAGTGAAGCATGGGAGAGTAAAAGTAGTGGAAGTGAAATCGAAATCCAGGAACATGGGAACATGGTATACCTGAAATTGGGCGTGAAATTAGAATAAATAATTGCAATGTGGCAAAATTGGACATTTGAGAATCAATGAAGTAATGAGGAAAAATATGGCTGAATCAACATTAACAGCCATTCCACAATAAATACTAGACGATGAAATGAAATAGACAAGCCAGGGACCCAAGATTTAAGGAACTGATTTAAATTGAATCATTGGAAATTAGGAACGATAAGGTTGATATCAAAACAAGCTATCTAACCAAACCATACCAAACCAAAAAAAAGAAGAAACAAACAAATTCCGAAACATTCAAAACCTTCAAAAAACGATTTGAAAAGCAACACCCAAAGTTTTAAAAATCATCAAATAACCCAGGTTTCTTCTCCAACACAACCTTACACTTCCCGACAATCTCCTTAACATTAACATCACCAGCATTCCCGCCTTTCTTCTTCTTCCCATCACCTTTCTTCTTGCCATGACCACTTCCACTTCCACCATCATCATCGTCTCCAGAACCCAGCTTATCGAACCCAGCGAGTTTAAAACACTCGAACAAATCCTCAGGAACAAAACTTAAGTCTTCCTGACACTCAATCATACAATTGACACACTCGATACCCAAAAAGTGGTTTTCTCCTCTAGGTGCTAATTCTGCGGAGTTCACTGGGATCTTCTTGATATCAGACACTGGCTTCTCGTACAAAATGTTTGGTGTCAAAACGGTGGCCAAGTTATGGATGTCCATCTTGGAACCTGTTTCTTCGTCAATGTGGCAGAACGTCGAGACCCAAGTCAAGAACGAAAGCAACACTTCAGTCAGGTCACGGTTCGGCTTAGGCAACATGCAGTATGCCAACTTTAAAATCCTGTCTCTCTTACGAGCTTGTGCTTGGTCTTGTTCTTCAGTTGTCGCTGATGCGGAACCGGCATTGTCTAGTTTCTGAGAAAGAATGAATAGATCATAAAGACGGAATGTGAGCAGTGGATCAGGCATATCTCTGAAAAACCGTTTCATTAGCGCTGCGTTCTGGATACAGTTCTCCTTCCCGAAATCAGGCAACTTGTTAGGATTCGAATCGCATAATTCAATCATCTGTTTCAATTTTCTAATATTACCGTTCAATCTAAACACACCCTCAGCGGATAAATCCTGGTTATGCATGACATTGATTATCTCATCGATGAACATCGGAATACGTAACTTACGATCCCCGATACCCAAATCTGAATCAACTCCATATTTGGCAACCAACAAATGCAAAGGTGCACCAAACACAGAATTCGCCTGATCTCCTGATCCACCACTACCACCACCACCACTTCCAGAACTCGATCCAAACAACTTATCCCAAAACCCACCTCCAGAACCACCACCGTTTTTCTTCTGAATCTGCACGAAACTCAAACAATCATCCAACGTCATCGTATCGTTCATCAACTTATGCAACGCAAACGCAGCAACGTATCTCAAATGATCATGCTGCACGGTATTCAACTCAGAATATCTGATTCTCAAACCACCATTATCACCAAACCCACCACTTCCTGAGCCACCACGGGTCACCGCAACAGCACCCGAGCCAGGATCATTGATACCAACAGCATGCATTGACTCCTGTTTGGATTTAGGCATAGGCACAGTGTTCGGCAAAATCGATCCTCCAACACCCGTTGAACCAACACCTTTACCACCTGACCCGACACCTTTACCACCAGCGGCACCACCACCGACCCCGGCACCACCGTTGACATTAGCCGGGTCTGTGCTTTTGTTCATGACGCTCTTTGGCGTAGGCAACGTTGCCGTTGTAGTCTGATAGTGTCTTTTCTGGAACCGGAACGCATTAGGACGATGTTCTCTAGCCTGCTCACTGGAAACGATACGTGGAATATCATCTAAAGTCAAAGACTTTTCATTCTTAAGTAGGGTTGAGGTAACATCCAAATTTGTGTTTTGTGGCTTGGAATGCATTGGTGCGTCTTCGATACGGAGTCTCTTGGAGCCTTTACGACCTAGTGATTTCTCCTTCTTGAGGAACTTTGTTGCATCGATTGTTCTTCTATAATGTTGTTGGTTGTGGTTGTGGTGGCCATTGGAGTGACTGTTGTTGTGATGCAAAGGATTAAGATGTGATGAACCTGAACCATTGGCTTGTGATGGAGAACGGGTTAGTGGATGCGGTGTAGACAATTGACGTTTCAACTGGGCGTTCTGCTGATCATACAAATTCTGTTGTTGTTGCTGTTGTTGTCTGTTAATATCATTTGAACCTCTTGCAGCACTACCATTCGAACCAGAACCAGCACCAGCACCACCATGTGTGGAATTGGAACCATTCAACGTATCCAAATCACCATCTGAATCACCAACTTCTTCGGTACCGGCACTTGACGCAACGGGAGCTTCAACAATAACCGAAATTCTAGCCTCATTTGAAGCAGCAGACCCAATTTTTTGAGTTTGTCTTTGTGATCTGAGTCTTTTCACATCAGCCACTTTTCTAGCATACTGATCGTCACCCTCACCACCACCTGGAGTTCCATCACCATCACCAGCTGATCTAGAACTGGTAGCGATGTTGTTATTATTGGCATTCTGATGTCTCGAATGTCTATTACCACCATCAATCAACCCTCTTTTTCGCATAGCATACCTTGATCTAACCAATGCAATCTTAAGTAAATAAATCAACTGTAAATTCTTAGAAACCCTAACAAACCCCAACTGAGCTTCGGGATTGCCCGATCCACAAGAGTTACACAACACCAGTTTCTGACGTGGGTCAAATGCAACCTCACCCAAGTTCTGCATGTTTAGTAACTTTCCACATTCTGAACAATCAAGACATTTCAGGTGCCATCTGTATCTTTTGGTACTCTGGGTGGGCTGTGAGCCGGAATTGGAATTGGGGTTGGTGTTGGAGGTAGAGGCAAATGCAAAACAGGCTTCTTCTATAGACTCACCACATTTAAAACATGTGTCTTTTGCATTCTGAGCGATTCCCAAATGTGGGAACACATCTTTAGGGATAGAATCATGGGTGGATAGCTCAGTAAGGTACTTGTCCAACGCAACTGTGGTTTGAGTTAATCTGTTATATTCCAATGCGTGAATCAACGTGTTTCTCGAGATAAGTTTGATGTAGTGGGCCAAAGTGGAGATCAAAGAAAGTAAGTTTCTAGAGTACTGACTGCTCAGGATTTTCTGTGGGTCCGTGTCTCTTAGAAAAGTAAGGTAGGACATGATCTTGGATGACATTGACCTTGGTTCTTTTGTGAGTTGTGTTAACTTAGCGTTGTTTTCATAGTCCACTTCGATGTGTAGTTGGTTAGCGTACTCATTCAGCAAATCCAAACCTTTAAACAAGGTTTCCACTTTCAGCACTAGTCTACCAGTGGTAAGCAACCCATTGAGCCGATCACCACTCGATGCAAAATGTAACATATCCGAAATACAACTAGCACAACTTTCTTCAAATTCAGAAATCGTAAGCCACACAGACATCGTTGTTCTCTCCAATTTATTTTCAATCTCGAACAATTCAGCTTGAGGAATGACACTTTCATCAACTTCTTTCAACTTATTCAAATCACTAAAAGTCATCTTCAAATTCATCGATTTAAACCCAATATGATCTATTGTGACATCAACACCCCAGAATTTATGAACCATGAAACATTCAGGATGCCACTGTTGCTCTCGTCCACCACGAACCATCTCGACATACTGTTTCAAAATGGCACTCTTACAAGCCTCACAATGGGAAGCATATAACTTCGAATAGTGATAATGACAATAGATCTGGTCATGATACTCGTAATAATCCTCTGAATCGAAAACCTTATGGCAAATCTCACAGTAGAAATGCTCAGGATGGTACTTCTTGCCAGCCGCCGTGATATAGGACCCACGAATCGCTGTATCACAAGTGACACAAATCAAATCGATTCTTTTGAAATAATTATACTCACATAATGGAACCTGGATCAATTCACCAGTGGTTGTGTCTTGAATATCAGCAGCGAAAAATTTCGACGAGCATGGTTTACCACAATCATAACACGTGAAACAATCAACATGGTACATGTTCCCCATGGCACGAACTAACGTTCCTATGATTGGCTCACCGCATGCTTTACAGATCTTTGGTTGTTTGGGTTTCTTTTGAGGTGACGTGGATAAAGTTGAGTTAGGATCTGGGATCAGGTCCGGTATGCTTGAATTACGTGAATTTGTGGCTGATGCTGAACCCAATGGTATTGGTCTTCTGAAATCTATTGGTGATTGGGTTAAGCTGTTGGAGTTATTGGAGTTGGCTATTGTTGTGCTTGCTTGAGATGAGTTTATTCTTGACTGTGATCGTGACTGTGTATTGGAAGAAGGAGAAGAGTTGGAGGAAGTTGTTGTTATTGGAGGATGGAAATGGTTGTGATCATGCCCATTGCCATGGGAGTGAGTATGCTTGTGATTATGAGAATGGGATTGTGTGATATAGGGGAGTTGCTGTTGTTGTTGCATGTTCGGAGTAGATGAATAAGTGGATTGATATGACGAGGTTGTTGTTAAAGCAGACCCAATTGAAGGTAGAGGTAAATGACCGCTGTTGTTATTGTTGTTGTTGTTGTTGTTGTTATATATCTGTTGATGAGGTATCTGACTATATGCTTGAGTATTAGGCTGATTATAAGGTTGAATAGTTGGTTGACTTTGTTGTCGTTGTCGAGGCAGTATTTGGCCCTGTGTCAGTGTCGGTATCTGTGCCTGTACCTGTGATATGTGTTGGGTGAGTTGTTGTTGTCCCTGAGAAAGTTGCCTTGGCCTTGTCTGTTGACGAATGTGAGCCTGTTTTGGAGATATTGGGACAGGTATATTAGGAGGGAGGGATGAAGAAGAGTTTGACAAAGTATGCGTATGGGAGTAGGTACGTGAGTTAGTGTTAGTGTTTGTGTTTGTGTTTGTGTTTGTGTTTGTGTTTGTTGTTGAGTTGAACATGGTAAGATATATTGGTGCACTGTTGTCAGAGAGTCAGAGACAAAGACAGAGACAGAGACAATGATCTATCTAGTGAGGAATACTAGTATATGATCTATCTAGTCTCTAGAGAGAGTGAACTGTGAGAATTGTCTGACTGTGTAAGGGAAGGAAGGCAGGGAAAGGCAGGGAAAGGCAAAGGCAAAAGGCAAAGAAGTTTTCACTGAGGCCCGGTGAACAGTGAGGGTGATCGAAAGGTGATCGAAAAGTTAAGGATAGAATAGGATAGGATAGGATAGGAGATCTCATGGATCGAATGCAAGTTTTCAGGTAAACAAATTGTAAACAACAACTGTCAAACAATGGCAATCATCTACTCTGCACCACCACCCCCACCACCACCACTACTATATTTATATATTTGTGTATTTATATATTTATATATTTATATATTTATACACTTACACCTACAATCTACAATCTACAATATATACAATATATGCCTTGATGTTGCGTACAGGAATGAGATTGCTCTTGATCTCAATTAGGTCTATCATCCATCAATTTTCGGCTTAGCTTAGCTTAGCTTAGCTCAGCACATTTAAACTTGCTAAAAGACTACACGCTATACATATACAGCCTAGCCTAGCCCCACTTCAATGTTCAACACAAATTTAAATTCAAAGCGTCGATCGTCTATCGTCGCGTCGAATAAGTCTTTCAGTTAATGCACCCCCGTGCACCATATATCACTTACTACCTGCATACCTATCACACGCCAACGCGGCAACTGCGAAAGCCGTCTTGTACCAAGTAGATGATGATGATCTATCCGTATCAGTTTCACTTGAGTATATATAACATGTCATGACTCATCCCTTTCGATTCATTCAACTACATATCCCTCAATTTCAACAACACAATAAAAACTATACATACCACATCAACACACGTTCCTCATTCTCATTGTCACTCATAACTCATTACTATACTCCCTACTACCTTACTCCCAATCCAATCCAATCCCAATCACCATGTCCCAAGATCAACCTCAACCAGAACAGCCACATGAAGAAGTCAAAGTGATAATCAAAGGCAAAACATACTCACTAAACGACAGAAGATTCAAATATCCACATCATGTCGTGCCTCCACATCTAAGAAGCAACTGGCCTAACTCAAACCACCAAACCCCAACCTCTCAACAACAACAGCAAATCGCCCAGAATGGGAACGCTGGCGGGTTGTTAAAGACAGGCGATCATAGACCTAAACCGAGTTGTTGTGGTTCTTCTGCCAATGGTGGTGGTTGTAGTGGTGTTGATGTTGGTGGTGAGACAGAGACAGAAACAGAAACAGAGTCAAAGACAGAGACAAAGACAAAGACAGATCAGGTTGATTTAGAGAGGAAGAAAAGATTTGAAGGGTTTTGAATTATGGTTTACGTGATACGTGTTGTTGATTTTTGTTCGAACTGGGGTTTTAGAATGGTTCGTATGGTTTTTTTTTTTTGATTTTGGATATTGAATTCGTTATCCATGAAATTAGGTGCTGCTTGCATGGTGCATGTGTACGTACTATAAACTAGCTTAGTATGAAGTTAGATCAACAGTTTAAATTTTAAAATTTATGAAGCTTGAAATTGTTTTACTGGATGCATGTGTTTATGGTTATGGTTATGGTTTGTTTCTAGCTTCCACGTACTACGTTTTGGATGGCTTAAATATTGATTACGGATATGATTCATCATACGTACTTGATGTACTTAAGTGTTTTCCCCAGATTCATTTTGATAACTTGACCAATTTAGCCGACTGATTGATCTCAATTGATGACAGTTTACATTTTACAATTTTACAATCGTTAGATCTTCTTTCTTTTTTTCTATATAATTTACACATGCGTACAATCTGTGAAGTTTTACTGGAATTGGATATTTGATATTGATGAATTGAAAACAAAAACGTAACTTGCTGAAATTAACGGTCGTCTAATCTGCAGTCTTCGGTTCAACCCTCGCAGTGGGAAGTTCTCGTTTTAAATTTATATGCGGCGGCCGGTCTTGTAAGTCGGCTAGCAGTTAAAAGTTAGGCCATACAAGGAGTGCACTCTTTCTTGGCCCCTGAAACGTATGTGAAAAAAAAATTATAGGACCATGCACCAATCATCGATGAGATGGCATTGGTGTCTAAGTGTAATTCAGCTTGGATCAAAGAGATGACAACGAACAAATTCTAAAGAGGATTCAGGAGGATCATGAATCACGAATCAACATGCTAAGATCAGACAGAACCCAATGAAAAAACAACATAAGCTCAACAACAACAACAACAACAACGACGACGACGACACCACAGTATGCATAACTGCCACACAGACACGAGACTATCGATATATGGTGTATACGGACCACGGTACAGCTGCCTATACCGGTACCATGCAATTGCATCACAATTCTTCCACCTGAGCTCCAATATTACCTTATTTGGAAGACATACAATCATTGTTTATTTCAAGAGCATACCGGCTTGCAATGCATATGACATGCTCGCACAATTGGTTTCTATGATGCGCCGATATCATCGACATGGCCTTCATTGGATGGCCCGTTCTTGCAATGCATGGGGATTGATCCAAGAGTTGGAAATTGATGCATCTATTGCATGCATGCGGTTTTAATGGTGGGGGTGTTTCGTACGTTAAGTTTACGTGCTATTGCTGAGTTATGCTGTGTTTGTTTCAACCAGGTCGATATCGATTAAATTGACTGACTGGCTAAGTCAATCAAATTCCCAGGCCGGCTTGCACTTTCAGAACGAGAATTGGAGAACAAGAACGTCCTGCCCGCAATGTCATTGCTAAACATATATAAGGAGATTTTTTGCAGTTTCTTGATTGTTGACGTGCGAATGTGCATGGTTATTGTGATATGCCAAAATTAATGAGCTATGCTCCACAACGTTCATTGGCTTTGTCGCCCCAGGATTTTGTGAGGTTGTATAATTTAGGTAGACTTGCTTATTGAATTGGTTTGAATTTGAAAAAAGATAACTTTCAATTTCATGTTCGACGATGCAATTGAGTACTTGAATAACATTGTCAATAGCGGTATCTGTTTTTGATGGAAAATTGAATTTCATATTCTTAATTCTTGTGCTTGGTTTCTATAATTCTTTCGTAGACTGTTCGTTTTTCTTCTTGTTTTTCTTTGTTCATTAATTGCGTAATGATCTGTGATCTGTTAATTTGGGCTAGAATTGATGTGATTCTGTAGGACATGTTGTATCTCTAACTGTCTTCTTTGTCATTCATTGTTCTTGGAATATGTGTGTGATTACTGGTAATCTGGTGAAAAAACTTCAAGTGCATCTAAGAGATCTTGGGAAGCTAAACTCTTGTCAGGAGTGAAGACTCAAGACTCAGGCAACACTTCTTAGAAGGACTGATTGTTATATGGATCAATGTCGAAGGGTCAATGAGAAAACAACATCAGTAGAACCAACAAGGAACAATGGCACCACACACTGTCCAGATACATCACCCAATGAGAGAACACAATCAATGAGTGTCACTTCACCAACAGTTCAGATGAATTTTGAATTGGGCCAGGAAGATTCAAGATCTGAACTAGCCAGCCATACAGGTCACAGAACAGTAGTTGCCATTCATGATTCTGAATAACATAAAGAGAAGCCAATTCGCCCTCCTTCGTATTATTTTGACAGTCAAACGTCAGAAATCAGAGTGTTGGAACTTCAATTCGATCATCAGTTTTCCTCATCAGCATATACGATATATGCCCACCTTACAACAACATAACACGTCATTGGCCCCACTAAAGTGGCGATGGACGATATCATATTTGCATCAAAATTTCCATTTGAGATCCAGTACCTCATTTTGAAAATAGTTATTGTTGTTTATTTGAAGAGCGTACCCAATGTTTTCAACATGCTGGCACAATTGGTTTCTATGATAGGATATCATTCTTTATTAGATGATGTTCTTTCACTGGCTATCCAAGAGTTAACAGTTGACGCAGCTATCGATCCTAATGGTGTGTCGATGTTCACTAATGTTCATTTTGATAAGCTTGCTGAGTTTGTTTCAACTAGATCGATTAAATTGAAATCAATAATTTTCAGACATTTACTTTCAACTAATAGTCAAACTAAAGATAAAAAAAATTTCATGGTTTCTTGATACTTGCTGCGCTAATGTGGTGATTGAAATGCCAATTTGCCGACTTCTCCTCTCTGTATCTGATGAACCTATTGAACGGATGTGGTTGACTCTTATAAGGTACGCCTCTTCATTGGCTTGGAGGACCATTCGTTCTCAGAGATTGTATCGTTCAGGTTTATTCATCGAATTCGTTTGTTTACAGAAGTTGACTTTCTGTGCTATCGTTAGTTCTGACACTCATTTACTGGACAATATTTTATAAGCATTCAGTGAGAGAAGAATCAAAAATAATAGCCTATCTCTGGTTTTGATTTATGATTTAATATCTTTTCAAGGACAACAGTTTCGAGATTATCTTGCTGATGTGATTCAGTTGAACAACACTGTTGGTAGCGGTGTCTCTTTTGATGGAAAGTTGAATTTGAGTAAGGTTACGTCTAAGGTTAAAGTGTGGTGGAGGTCGTCATCACGTTTGTTCATCGATAAGTATCGAGATCTTTTACTAGCCGGTGAAGTTATTCCAGGGACTATTAATTTTTCAAAAGATACAGGTGAAAATTATTCCAAGATATTTGAAACGTTAAATCAATTGCCTCTTCTCAGAACTTTGGTTATTAGATCTGACCCTGGATACAGTATTGCCGGTCCCATACCCACAATCATTATTTCCAACCCTAACATTGCCAAAATTGAACTTCATTATACACCCTTAGAGTTAAAATTCAGTTTTCCAAACCAAGCTTCAAACTTGGACCTACTTTAAATTTACTTTGTTTCTTTGAGTCCAATCAATTTTGAAACTATTCCAATACATTGCATGAACTGACACTCTATGTAATATTTTTGAGATACATAATCACAAAAATGAGGATATCAAACCTTCTGTGAAGTTGCCCACTGGGACACGGCATTTATGTATCATTGGATTCCCAGATCATTGGATCATGCCTTCTTTCACGAACATTGAAAAGCTATTTGATCTCGAAGAAGTATTACTGGATTTTGAGCAAAGGCAAAGTTTCATCTCAAGGTTGCCCCTTAAAAGCTTAATATCCTTGCCAACGGGAGACATAGGATATCTTGAAACCAATCCTAAAGACTTCTGTTGTAACTCTGACAAATTATCGTTTGACCACTTTCCAAAACTCACCAGTCTCCCATTCGAGTGTCTTCGTGGTTGCCAAAATACTTCAAAATTCAATATGTCTAATTTTCCAAATCAACTGGAATATCTCAAGTGGGGTCCACGCCATCATACCCTAACTGGACAATTTCCTTCAAATCTTAAATCTCTCAATAGCAACATCGGAGACTTATTTGAGGAAATGTATGAGCCATTTCGATTCATCTGCAATAAATTTCCATCAATTTTGGAGAATCTCCGAATTCTCAGCGTTCGAACAAACATACGCCATTCTTCGGATCTGAGAAAGATTCAATTGCTAAAACATCTTACATCGTTTGAGCTACATATGGATGAGCATATATTAAGTGATTTTGGATACGGGGGTCCTACAATTGTTGTTTTGGATAGTGGTGTGTTTCCATTGAATTGTATTTGTTTCGTTTTTGAGTAGTATGAAGGTGCGATTGTTGTTGATGATTGGATTGGCGCCGGTGACTTTGAGTCCATTAAAGCAAAGATACAAGTTGATAATTATTATTTGCCTAATTGGATTTTGTGCGATCATAATTATTCTGCGTCGGAGAATAACTTGTTTTAATTGTCGATTCAAAATTTGAATATATATATGCGCTGAACTGTGAATATAAAGCATTTTCGTGGTTATCATGTATTTTACTTTTGTATTTATTTCTTCTTATATTTTTTCATTAACTGATCTTCTTAGTCCTAGCTTTTTTTTCATTTGAATATTTAGTAGTGAGGTATATATTCATTTGAGATATCAAGCTCAAGAGGGTTCTGTCTCGGCAATGCGGCGCTCTTTTTTCAAAATTTTTTTTTTTCGCTTATGCATGTATATAAGATTTCAACAGTGTTCTTCTCTAACGCCTATGTTTTCCCCGTGTTTTACGTTCATCAACACTCAACAAACTATCTCTTCCCCCAAAAATAATCCATTCATGTACTTTATATGATATTGTTTCCAAAAACAACAAATTTTCGACTAACAACGAACATAAGAACCAAATTATTACAATCGGCATACAACCATTCCCGTTATCTTTATTGTTTTCGTTATCCATTACCAACTTTTAATTACCATCATCAACAAAACTACATCATTTACAACAATTCAAGAAGTTATTCCGTGATGTCTCTGCAAGAAGATAATGCCAAAACAGTCGAGGTTTCACCTTTACAGTCGAATCAATCACCTATACAAACCCAGACATTAGAACAGCAACAGAAACAAGATGAACTCACAACATCAACCATATCAACAACCATTACCACAATCCCATCAAACATTGGCTCAGGACGTGAACTATACACCTCTCTATCCTGCCCGACAAAAATCCTAGCACCGATGGTTGATGCCTCTGAGCTAGCCTGGAGAATAATCTCACGAAAATACGGTGCTGAACTGGCATACACGCCAATGATCCACTCTCGACTCTTCACCAGTGATCCAAAATACCGTGCTCAACATTTCGGTCCACAAGACGGCCAGCCTGGCTTAGACAGACCACTTATTGTCCAATTCTGTGCAAATGACCCTGAAGTGTTAGTGAAAGCCGCAAGATACGTTGTTGGACGATGTGATGCCGTTGATATCAACTTGGGTTGTCCTCAAGGCATAGCTCGTAAGGGTCACTACGGTGCTTTCTTAATGGACGAATGGGAACTCGTTGGGAAGTTGGTCCGTGCTGTTAGAGATAACGTTCCTGAAGTGCCCATCACTGCTAAGATAAGGGTGTTTGGTGACTGGGAAAAGAGTTTGAAGTACGCTCGAATGTGCTTGGATTCAGGAGCTCAGTTTTTGTGCGTTCATGGTAGAACAAGAGATATGAAGGGTCAGAAAACAGGATTTGCGAATTGGAAGTTGGTGAGGTACCTCAGAGAGAACTTGCCTCAGGGAACTGTGTTCATCTCTAATGGAAATATATTGTATCCTGATGATGTGCAGCGGTGTTTGAATGAAGTCGGATGTGATGCTGTTATGAGTGCAGAGGGGAACTTGTGCAATCCTGGAGTGTTCTGGGATAAGACTGATGACGTGGAGAAGCAGTTTCCTAGAGTTGACGTGTTCACAAGGGAGTATTTCGAAATTGCTAAGGTGTGTAAAGGTGGTGAAAGTAAGAGATGTTTCAAGGGACATCTGTTTAAGGCTTTGAAGACTTTCTTTGAGCGATTTGGTGATATTAGAAAAGATTTGGGTAAGATAAATAGAAATGCAACTTGGGATGAGATTGAAAAAATTGTTATTAGAATTGAAGATGCCGTGAGGGAGATTTATCAAAAGGATGACATTGAGCAGTTGGATGTTGTCAAGGTTGGTGAATTGGAGGAGTGGGGTGGTCGTTATAGAGAGGTGCCTTTCTGGAGACTACAACCATTTTTTAGAAAAGTGGATGGTGTTGATGGGAAAGATGTTATTAAGGCTGCTATGAAGGACATTAAGGAGAAGAATTTGGCTCAGGAACAAGAAAAGGAAGAAAAAGATGAAAAAGAGATTGCTGGCGGTAAGAGAAAAGCTGACGATGAGGTTGCAGAAGGAGTCACCAAGAAAGTTGCTGTTTAGATACTAGAATTAAAAGAATTCGTTTGATTATACTTATACTTGTTACTTCATGTTCATAGAACTTATCAATTTTGATCTTTATATAATACACTCCCAATATTTCAAAGTTTCTATTGTTCCAAAATGCAAAGACGACTAGCGGAAAAGACAGTACATGCATTAGAAAGCCTTGACCCATTTATAAATTTTAACAATTCAATTCTTCGGCCCTCTAAATTTTCAAATATCTGGATTCAGTAGCATTGCCAATTGCACATGTTTTCAAGAAAGAAACACATGTGGCCTTGATCAGAGGCTAGCAATATAATCCAGAGCTCAAAATATAGAAAAAAAACACAAAAACAAGATTGTTATAAACACGAAAATGGTATATCGATATTGGACAAATAATTAAAACAGGTTATTCTCCAAAAAGGAATACTCATGATCACACAAAATCCAAGTAGGTAAATCAAAACCATCGATTTCTATCTTTTGTTTGATAGACTCTACACTGGAACCAATCCAATCATCAACAACAATGGTATACCTTCATACATCTTAAAAATGAAACAAATATAATTCAATTCCAAATTCAATTTGGAAACAAACCACTGTGCAAAATAATAAATCGAGGATCCCAGGATGCAAAACGACCTGACAAGCTGCATGTACTGCGCTTCCATAGTTAATTCAATTGATGTGAGATGCTTTAACTTAACTTAATTTAATTTAATTTAGTTCAATTCAACAATTAATTCGGTATTCACCAAAGAATTATAAAAAAAAAGTTTGGGAAAAAAAATCAAACTAGTTCTTTCTTCGTAGTCATGCAATTATGAAATACGCATCGAAAGCTAGCATGAGCATAAAAAATATTCGAGTAGATCTGATCGATGAGACAGCTCGAAAAAAGTAGTTCCGGGAATTATCAATCCCCAGCCGGAGTTACGTTCGCCACACAACTAATATCAAAGTGCAGCAAATTAAATATTTGTTAGCTCTGGATGAGGATGAAGAAGCTTTAACCCTTCACCCGGAATGATAGGACACTGTTTGAATCAAATTAGTATCCTATATTAACTTTCCCAATTGTTTTCAACTGGAATTAGCATTACCTAGACCACAAGCTTTCGAATCTCCAGTGGGATCAGGGTGGCCAGAACCATTCAACAATTCAAAACTTGTAAACATGTGTCAAACCAATGGATGTTTCTCACAACACCAGATGTAAAAACCAGAAACCTTGAACCTAGGAAACAAAAAAAAACCCATATCTAGTACCCCAACAATACCAACTCAATGACATGAATATTGTCCTAGACAATTGAGTAACCAGGTTTCAAACAAAAGCAAATCCGTCAGATTTCAATTTGCAGGTAACCAAGATGACTTTCGTATGATCCCATGGTGTGTGGCATAATAAATATGTGAATGAGTGTGTGTTGTTGCAGTGAATAGTAGTGTGACGGCCAGTCGGCCATGGTTCTCAAAATATCCTTGTCGATCAATTGTGTTCAAGTTCAAAACTTGGGAATTAGGTGGGTTTATATACACTGTTTCGGTTGATTGTATCTTTTGCTAACTTGCTATTGTTACACCAAGTAAGTTATAACTCCAAGTTTCAACTCAACTTCCAAGTTCAGATATCAGACACGTCATCATGTATGCAGGCGCGCAACTGCAAGGTGACTAAGATTCTCATTGCTGGGTATCACGTATCAGTGGACAATGTAATTTCAATTTCTTCAATAATCCGATGAGATGTGAAATTTCCCTGCAACGTGAGCATCAAAATAGGCAACGTCTGTGAGCGGTTCCGGCACATCAAAGAAAGTGGAGTGCAATTTGATTATCATTGCAGTGTGTAATTAGTGCATGCATTTTGCAGGAGAGGGAATATAGTATGCACTACCCATACCAACGACACCTGAAACACTCACAACACAACACACAACAGCAAATGATAACACTAGGGTCATTATGTACAAGATACCTGACCAAATCAGCAACAATAAATTGAGCACGATGAAGAGGAAATTGGTCGTCATAGACAGTAACAACAACAACATTGGGGTGGCAGGCATTGCCAGATTTAACGGCAAAGCGGCAATCCTAACAGAGAGTCATTTCCTAGTACGTTTCAATGATCACACCAACTGGAACATATCAAAAGAGAAGGCTTCACGAGATGGCTTCAGAGTACTACCTGAGAACATTGTTAAATATGACAGTACTCGAGGCAAAAGCGTGAGTAAAAGAAAGCGGTACCACCCTAACCCCGTTTTCCGTAGAGAAGTTGACATGGCCCAGAGACCAGAATCCGATCATACAGATCTTGGTCCATTAGGTAACCATGCATAGAAGAAGAGGTAGAGGAATCTATCACACATTGAAATATTTATCTTTAAATTGTAGAAAGAAGAGAACAATTGTTGAAGTATTGCTGCAAAATCCACATATGGTGTAATCCTATTGCAAGAACCAGGATTACAAGACTTCAAATTAATTCGGTCCCCAGTATATGTCTACTTTGATGAAAATTTAGAAAACGGTGGGGAAGTGAACAGAATACTGTTATGATTCTGAGCTGTGGTTGTGACGGCCAGAACCATGTGTTTTGTTGGTTAACAATGATCCATGCTATTAGCAGTGTGAAAATAAGCCATCAGCTTATTCGGTTGTCGGCTATTTCGAACGATCGGTGCTTGTTTACTATTCTACAAATTGATAGTAGTTTCTAGTGTTTTCTTAAGAGTATTTTCTGGGTATTTCTATACCTTGCTTTTGTTCATGTCTACTTGTTCACATTCAGGGTTATATACACCCATCTGTTTTCCCTATATAACTTACGTTTACAGTTGCTCGATCTCTTTACCGAGACCAGACTTTCACAATAGTTTTTACAGTTATACATTTTCAATACAATATACAATATTCCACTTATTAAGTCACATTTCCACATAACAGTCACAACAGTTATAAACAACGCCACTCAGATACGTTAAGCCACTTATATCAACAAGCAGTTGTACTGATGTGATGTTGAACTACTTCTACTCTACAATGAATTGAATAAGAAGACGAAGAGCAGAAGACGGCCCATGACACCGATGTCCTTAGTTGTAGGACTCATATTGATACTCTCACCAGATTCACAAACTACCTAAGCATGTGAGACCACCATAATCCAGCGTATCTATTATTAAACATGTACGGCATCATGAACTCGGGAAGTTCAGTTTATCTCTCAACAGTAATTCACAACGAGATCAATCCATACTTGGATGTCATAAGCCTAA
>JAKTRY010000267.1:0-30966 GCA_030579935.1 Ambrosiozyma cicatricosa | reverse complement strand
TTGCTGAATCAATCTCCAAATTCTATCTGTGATTACACACTCATCCAATAGATGGCCATTTGAATTTTTAAATTCTGATTGATTACAGAAGCAACATGTTTCTGTGTGGTTGATATTCAGTTGATGATAAAGATGTCCCATTTGGAAGCGTGTAATGTTAAGTAGGAGCCTGGGTTTTTGTTCACAAATTTGCTGGATATGGACCAAAATTGATAGGATATTAAAGTTGGGGCAGTTGCTTTGTTGTCTTTGTGAAATTACTTCTACTGGTTATAGCAATGTTAACAGTACTTAAACCGAAAGGTAATGACTCTCATTAGAAGCCACAGAGGGAACAAACCTAGTGATAGATTACCATATAGAAGCTGTCCATAGAAACCAGAGTTCATATGTAACTTGATAAGCAAACACTTCCTAATAGCAATAATACTTCTAGTATTAGCAATACTGGCTGTCACATCTTATCATAAATCCTGTTGATCTTCAGATATGATGGTATGGAAAATTGGTTGAAGATGGCTCACTAAGATCTATGAAAATAGACGGGTTAGCGTTGACATCAGAGCTATTGGTTTATAGCTTAAAAAGATGTATGAATTTAGTATTTACATTAATCACATTTTACGTTTTTACATTCTACATCAAATGTTGTAATAAATCGTATATATACAAATGAATTACGCCTCCAAAATTTACATCTTTTACAATTTTTTTTCAATCTTTGCAAAATAATTTTAATTGATTTCAGTTCTTTTTAAAAAAGAAATATAGCTAGTTGATAAATATATATTTGTTTCAAAAATGTTAAAAATGCATAAAGAATAAGAAAATGTAAAAGTTTAAAAATGTAAAAATGTAAAAATGTAAATAGTTTGAAGATTTGTATAAGACTGTCGATTTTTTAAATATGGTAGAAATGTAAAGATTCGTTTATATATATAAATATATATATATATACAATTTTCTCAAATTTTATCTGAATGTCTAATCGAATTCGAAATATGGCTTTCCCATGTTTTCATTTCCTTAACATAAATGAAATTTATTAGGTTCAATATATATATATAATTATAAAATGCTTAATATGGCTATATATATGGTATGCATGCGAAAAACAATTAAATTCAAGAGCTTATATTTATAAATTAACGATCCATGTAAAAGAATTAATTTTAATTTACTTTTCTTCATTTTTTTTTGAATTTAATATAATTGGCCAGTGCATGTACTATAGTCAAAGCTTGACTATATCAATTGACTCTATTAATGTAAGCTAGAAGCCATATTTTTTTATTTTTTTTTACCTAATAAATTTTATTTATATATATATATATAAATGAACACGTTCATGAATTTATAGGAACACCGGCCCTTTTGCAATTTTGCTTGACAGTATATATAGTATATACCATTTTACATAAAATAATAAATTGCATGCAGGCCTAAATTAGAGAATATAATTTTTGAATTCAAAACCGATCAAAAGTAGATAAAATTGATAACTTAAACTAAAATAAAGTTATAAAAATGTTTTTTTTAAAAAAATAATAATGGTAGCTAGCTAGCTAGATCAAAATATAAAATAAAACAAAAACACACAAACTAGCTTAACATATAATTAATAACAATTCAAACCAAAATCAAAAATCAAATACAATAATTGGAAATTTCAAAATTGGATCAGAAAACCAAAATGCAAAAACAATTGAAATAATCAACAAAAAAGAAATAATCATAAGATGAAACTCAAACTTAAAACAAAACGAACAAACAACTCAATATACAATTGAATCGAGATCAAACGGATGGAGAAGTAGAAGAAACAGTGTGCAGGAATATAGGTACATGAGAGAGACCTAGAGTGAAGTATACTAAAGAAAGGACAGTCGAAAAAAAATATAGGGAAACAATTAAAATGAGGACAGGAATTTGGAGAAATATAGATCGCAATGGTAAAAAAAAAACAAGAAAAACAAGAAAAACAACAAAAACGATGGAAATTTGGAGTGGAGATTAAAATGAAAGGAATGAGAAAGTTAGAAGTTGAAGGATAAAAGAGGGGATGGATATCAACAAAAGTATTAAAGAAAGGAATGGATGAATTGGATATAATAACAACAAAAAAACAAAACAAAAAATCAAATTGGACAACGGGCACAACGGGGGCATATGTGGAGGCTATAATAGAGCTGGAATAATGATAACAAAACAAAGAAAAGAAAAAGGCAGGAACGGAATCAAGAACAAGGGAGCAATGGAAACATAAAACAAAAAGAAGTTTGAACAACGATAACAAAAAAAGTGAAATGAAAGGCGACAATAAATGAAAAGAAAAATAATAAGTGAAGTGTTAAAGCAACGACATGGAATGATAGTTAGAACAATGAAGATTATGCGGCAAAGGCGATGGAGCAGATGGAGTAGAAGTAGATGAAGCAGAAATGTTAAGACAAGAGAAGATGAGAGAGAAGCAACGACAAAAGGAAGAAGGAAGATGAAAGCAAAGTTGGAAATTTGAAGAAATTTAATGATGACAAAAGTGGAGGCATTAGATGGATGATTGTAAAGTAAATTATGGCAAAGCACAAAAAAAAAGACTAATGGATGGGTGATTGTATTTTGGGAAACCGAAAACCAAATAAAAAAAGATTGGACAGATGAGACAAAAAGTAGTTGTTGAATAGGAACTCAAGATGGATGGATGGTTGCTTGGTTGACGAAACAAACATAATGGGAAACAAATTGAACAGGAAACAAACGAAGATGGGAAACAAATTAAACATAAAACAAAAGACAGAAAAAGGGAAACCAAATGAGGAAGAAACACATACATACAAGTCAAAGCATGAAATGTACAGTAAACTTAAAACTAAATAATCAAAGACGGCCAAATTTAGTCAGTCCATCAAGTCAACATGAAAAACCCAAACCTCAAAACCAAAAACCAAGACAATAAAAAAACATCATTTTTATCCATCCTAACGGCCCAGAATTCCAAAAATCAATCCAGAAACTCTACTTTTCTTTCTCTTGACAACACCATTCCCACCAACACCAACATTTTTACCACCTGTTTTAACACCTTTAATACCAACACCGGTACCAACACCAACACCACCTCTTAAACTAACAACACTAACTTTCTTCTTCAGTCCACTTCTACCACCACCAGTTAAACCAACAACACTACCAACACCAACACCGGATCCAACAACACTTCCCATACCACGTCTATGACCAGCCATGAAACCGGCCATATTGCCATTATTGGAAATGTTTCTGTACCCGTTTGGATTAGGATTAGAATTAGCATCGTTATCGGAAGTGAACAGTTTACCAGTGAACAACCTAACAACATCATCTTTTTTCAAATCTGCAATCTCTAAAACACTTTTCCTTCTCCTTAACTCAACTTCTTTCAATTCTGGCCTCCTTTCTCTATTTCTGTTTTTCTTTCTCATTGTAATTGCCCTAACTAATCCAACCTCACCAACTTTCCCCGAACCACCACCACCACTAGTCAATGTAACGTTCCCATTAATCGGGTTGTTAAACTCATCACGTGCGAAGACTGGGACGACTGGGACTCCCAGTAACACCATTGGCACCAGCACCTGCATAATCACCAGCATCACCACCGTCTCTCAAAGACCAATCTGATTCAGTGACACAACAACCATTAAACGAAACACCAGGTGGAGCGTACTTGAAATTAACGTTTGATTCAGGCCCAACTTCATAATACTTCTTCTCTCCCTGTCCATCACGACGACGTGACACCGAGGTCGAATTAGTCGTACCGTTAATCAACGAAGCGTTTGCGGAACCTGTGGAGAAAGGGATAGTTGATGCAGTGGATTGAACACGAACTGTAGTTGCCAATGATTTAGAAACAGGTGGATCGAGGAAACTTAGCACATGGACGTCTCTTGAGAATTCAAACCATTGGGATTGTGGATCTTTGCGTTGTGCATTGTTAATTAGGATTCTCACTTGGAGTTGAGTTTTGTTTGTGAACAAATTGGAGATTTCGGAGTTGGTGTCTGCACGTGTTGTTCCTAGGATAAGTTTGTTTTGTAGTAGTTGTTGGATGGATTGGTTGGATTTGGATTCTTTTAAAAGTGTAGCTAATGTTGTTTCGAAGAAGTAGGAGCCTCTTGTTTCATTATAGTCGAAATCGGCAACGTCGAATGCTGGGAAAGTTTGTTTTGAGTTTGCAACAGCGGATGAAGAACCGTCTTCATTAATGGAGGTTTCATTTGAGTCATGACTGTAGATCTTGGACATCACTTGAGCGTCATATTTGATAAATTTTGAAGAATTGAAATGAACATTTTGAATGAATGAAACTTCCAATCTTTCAATTTCAAAAAAACCTAATTTTGTTGATTTCCCACCGAATTCCAGATCAGTGAATGCGAATCCATAGGGACATTCAATCATGATTGGTATTTGAGCTAAAGATTGAGCCAAGTTGATAACTTTTGGAATTTCCATGATACATCTTATAGTGACATCTTTAGCGACTCTGTTTAAATTTGATGATCTATAATTGGAATTCCATAACTGTCTAAAGATTCTTGTATTTGAATGAATTCTTTCAACTTTATTTTCAACTAATTTAGCATGTTTATTTGGTGCAAATTGTTTTAATTTCTTCTCGAAGACATGGGTATCAATATGGTTATAAATTTCATTTTGCTCACCTGCTAATAAGTTCTGTTGTTGAATTAAATATTTCACTGATCCATCCTGATATCTCACAGGACAAGAGAATTCAATCTTATCTGTTTGACTAGTTAATCTAGCATATAGTTCATACTTAACATCGATGAACGCGTTACCATGCGAAGGTCTACCTAATTGATACACTGAAGAAGGTAAATAACCTAATTTTTCTTTTGGGAAAGACACTTTAAACTCAGGTTTAGCAAATTGAAACAATTCAGCGACATCCAAACTATTAAATTGTTCTTTTGTAAAGATAGTTTGATTTTCATCAAATAGAGAATGTTTCTGTAAGCAATCTGTAGTGACACGTTTTTGTTCATCACTATCAATGTGAACGTGTCTATAAACCAAATTTGCAGTACCTCTTAAACCAATTTGAATGGATTCAACATCTTGGAAATTTAAGATGAATGATAAATCCACAATGTCGACTGTTCCTGTAACATGAGGGAATTGAGGAGAAAAAGTTTTAGCTGGAGTTGGATAATTGATTTCAAACTCTGGTTTTAAAGCAGAGAGGTTTGATGCGGCCAAGGAGTCTCTAATTGTAGATTCAACCATGGTGTATTGTAATTGTGTATGTGTGCGTGTAGTTTGCGATATTGCTGTTGATTGCTGTTGAATGTGATAAGTGATACACCAGATGAAGTCAAAGAAGAAGAGATGTGAAAAAGTGAAGAAAGACAGAACTTTGAAAGGGGAACAGGGGGACAGACGAAGACACGAAGAGATGAAGAGATGAAGAGATGAAGAAAAGAAAGGGGAAAAAAGGGAAAGGGAAAGGGAACGGGAAAGGTAATGGGAATGGGAACGTGAGTGGGAGATGCTCAGAATTTACACTTGGAGACTTAGAGATGAAGTCTTTGCTAGACAGGCTTTCCCTTTCATGCCATGCCTTCCACAGCTAAGAGCTAATTGTCTCTCCTTCTATAAAACAAAACCACAAACAGATCAAAAGCCCAACAGCCACATGTCACCAATAACCCTCACTTCCTCTCACTTTTTCTCACTTTTTCTACTAAGGCTAACCTCTTTCAGTCATCAGATTTTCTCCATCCACCCCTAAGCGGCTCACTTACAATACCACTTCCTTGTTGTGCAATTAAGGGGTACATCTTAAAAATATTCAATTAAGACCCAATCAGGTCAAATTTCACCTTACTATGGAATATCTTGACCTTGACCTTGGTCTTGGTCTTGTTCTTGATCGAGTATCCCTTCTATTTAATTCAGCTATTAATTCTATCTATGTATCTTGTTGCCAATTTTCCACCACCCACCTCCTGTCTGTCCAGTAAGTTCCCCTTGTACCGTGTCTCGACTCACAAATCATAACCGTATACCTCTACGAGAACTTAAGCAAGGTGATTGTTAAAAGCAAGCAACTGTCAGCACATGGACATGCACCATCCTGACATCCTGATCCCTCGAAGCATATGCTCTTAGTCATGCCCATGTCCATGTTTCCAAATAATTTTACACATGTGCTTGCTCTGGTTATCAACCACCAGTCCACCACTACACCGTTAAATCGGTTATCACACATAGACATAGCCATAGCCATAGCCATAGCCCACATGCTGCGCTTAACTGCTTCTTCTAGCTTCTGAACAACTACTGAACATCCTTAAACAGAGCTATCTAGCTCAACTTGGTCTAATTTAGTTATATCCCTCTTCAATCAATCAGTTTCCTTTAGGTTCCAACGTACTAGCTTACGCTTCCGTTGGTTCCATTCGACCCCATTATACTATGTTATGAAATAAGAAATCACAAACACAAACACAAACACGTCAATTATCCCTCCCCATATATATATCGTTAAAGTTGAAATTTGAAATATGGACAGCAGCTTCAGCTTTAGCTGTATGCTAGCAATGATGCCCAAGATCGAACACCAGACCCATCCACCGGGTACAGTAGAACTTGCTGTCCCCACTGCAGTGGCTGCGCACTGCACACTGCACAACAGGTGGCTAGGCTACTACCGAGACCGAGCAGTGTCAACTTATTTACCAACTGGCTCTGAATCAATTTCCACCTCTTGAAGTCTTAAATTCTACGGACAAAATTTTTCTTCTCAGTGAAATTTGAATCCATTGGACGTATACGTACGAACGATGCCATTGCCGCAGAGAGAAGAGAGCCCGATTGATTGATTAGACCTCCCCCAAATTCCCTTTCAAGTTTCCCTGTAATTCTATCAATACGTACTACGCTAGAACTGAATAGTGAACAGTACTGTGCATATATATTTCAAAGCAGGCGAATATTATTTGTGTACAACACCGGCCATGATTCGAGTGATTCGAAGTTTTCCATTTGCAACACGCCGGATCGGTTGGAATTTATCGAAGTTTAGATTGTTTACATTCAAAGAAAGAAGAATTTTAAATTATGAGGCTGTTTGGTTTGGCTCGTCTTTGCCGTCTGTTTGGTCTGTTTAGGTTTGACGAATTGGAGCTTGGGCTGTGGACTGGCAATTGAGAGGCCGAACGCGACGGGAGCCCAGGCTGGATCTACAATGAGTCTGTGTCCAGTGCACCGGACAGCTCAGACTTCTTCGGCCTGTACCCATTCGAGGAAGATGAGGTAGGGTAACTTTTCTCACTTTAGATTGACAAGGGTTTAATTAAGAATCGTAGCTAGCTAAGTTATATTGATAACCTGTCAAACTGATAGTAAACTATATCCAACAATTTCGAAACCTCTTCAAAACCTATTCAAAACTGAGCCCATGTGTGATTCGATTCGATTCGATTGTACCTAAAACTCCGACTAAATTAGTAGTATAGTTTAACCGGTTCCCCATATGAACTTACCCCCTAAACTTTTCATGGCTTCTCATGAAAGATGAAACTGTCTCCATGAAAATTCAAACTTATCACATGTATGCCATACATGGATGTACATGCACCGTTAAATTTTTTTTGAAATTTAACCCCTTTCATCATAACTTACAATTCCCATAGTAGCAGTGTTAAAAGTTATCAAAATTATCTTAAATCTTAAATCTTAAATCAAACTACGTACTGCAGGGTCTGGAGACAGGGGAGCAGGCGGGCAGGCACATGCACATGCATGCACTTGAAACTGGTTCAATCCAGCTAGTCCAGAGTCCAGAGTCCAGCTAACACCAAAAAATATCAAATAATTCGTGGGTATATATTTTTCAAACAGCGAGCTGGCCGAGCTTGCAGTCTGCTGCAGACCTACCTACTTATTCTCTCGACTCGTACCATGCTACTAGAGGCGCATGCCTGTCATGCAATTGCTTCTTCAAGTTGTACCTTACTGTCTTCACAAGCCCGTTTGTTATAACGAAGTTCGAACTCCATTAAGTACGTACATAAACTGGCAAAAAGGTCGAAACGACCGGTAACGTTCTTAGCTGTCCAGGCGCCAACAGTATATTAAACAAAAATAGTACTAGCTGTTACTGTGATCATTAAAGGTACGCTCAGCTGTCTGTGCGATCGAAGGCAATACATTATAAGGCCATCCAACTATTGATAGCCAATTCGGGGATTCGATATTCAGCTATACTACCCAGCTAGTAGTACTCTACTACAATCGAACGACATTCAAGATGAGATGAGACAGAATATTGATGGTTAGAATGGTCAGACCATGCCATACACATGCAACAAAATAATCAACATCTAAGTTCTAACCTATTCCGATATCGCTGTATTCAAACTATATAGGCACAGGTACAACAACAGCAAAAACAAACAAAAAAAAAGCAGGCACGTATATGATTGGGTTTAGGTTAGCACTTCTGCTAGTCGTGGTAAACCCCAGAGCTGACTCGAGCTCGATTCCCACTGTTGGTTGTTATTTTCTCGTTTTCATTTTATACCCAGTGGCCAGTCTTGTGCGTGGTCCAGTGGGTCCAGTGATTAAGGGCTAGGCCACACAAGGAGTGCCGTTAGTTGATCTCCGCCGGGGTCGCTATTGGATTATACAGCGGTCTTTGTTGAAGTCCAAAAGACTATAAACCACAGTCTCATGACAGATCAGGATTATAAGAACGATCACAGGTGTTTTCGACCTTAATCTAAAGAGAACTTGTTTCCCCTGAACTATATACAATTACTGAAACAGGAACAGAAATGGACTGGGAATAGAAATGTGGACAGGTACGTCGGATGCAGGTACGTACGACATACGGTTGGAATTGGAAATTGGAAATTGACATGCAGGCACACCCATGAGTCTAAACACAGCAACCATATATTCTATATATTCAGCAGTACAGCAAACTTAATGACATGTTTCAAACCATTTTAACTACCCCTACGGCCCTGCCTAACTGATTAGTCTACGTTTGATTCCATGGTTTCATGTTTCATGTTTCAGTTCAACATTAAACACATGCAGACAGACCATTCCCAATTCCAATTGATGTTAACGAAAGTTGAAAAAATAGTTACACCGATGATTCGACATGCTGATGGGCATGGTCACATGGTCACATGGTAACACGGTCATGGTGATGAGATTGTCAGATTGATATTGCTGTTTTATAAATACCATCTGCACTATCCATTTTCCATGAGCCAATATATGATATGTCAATAATGGATACGGTCGGCCATCATTCCATCCCATGTTTTGCCATCTCATGTTAACGTATCCAAAGTTACCACCACCAGAGCTCATCAAATTGCACAATATCACCAGCTTGACCATCATCCATAATATATAGATCAAATTACAGAAGCAATGAATTGGCTGACCCGCCATTATCATCACCAGATCCCATCGAAGAGTTATAAGAAATCAAACCGTTGGTCTTTAATGAATCCCATGTTGTGGCCGGGCTAACATTCAAGATAAACTTGCTGTTCAACTGGCTTAACTTAACTTAACATTCTAGATCCAATTCCATGCACATCCATTTATCATCCATGCAATTTTCATCCCGTTGGAATTCAGCCGTTAATTGGATGCATGTTGGTTTTTTAGGTGTTTGCTTTGTTAGCCAGCTAGACCATTTACATGGACTGTTAATTGGGATGAACATCGGGTCATGGGATTGTTTGTAGTTAGGTTGTGTACCTGAACAAGATCGATTGATATTTTCAACATACGACGCGTACATGCATGCATGTATCAAAATTTGTGGTTAATTCGTACTCCTACATACCATATACGTTCTGAATTTAACCAAATATCATCATCAATTTATAAAAAAAAGTTGAAGTATATAACTAAAAATTAAAAAAAGGGGACAATTGGATTATTGTCAAAGAATGTAGACATTCAACCTGAACTTAAGTATCAAGTTGGAACTCGAATTGAATAGTTATCTATTGTATTGAACTAAAACAGAAGCATAGAACCGGGCATCGAATCCACCTTTGGTTGCGATGTACTGCTAAACGCCTCTGTTTTAGCTGAATACAATAGATTGTAATGAACGGAGTCTGGAATTGGCTTGATGGAGTGAGCTGCACAATGATTGTCAAATGTTGCTGTCTTTCTGAAAGTATTCACATAATCACGTTACTTGCTAAAGCTAAACGCTGTTTATTTGCCTGTTCCTGATTCTCAGTAACGGCACCATACTTGATAAAAGACCGCTCTTTGACTGACAACTTGGAAGAAATAGAGATAGTAGTTTCAATATAGTTAGTTAAAGTTAAATCAATGGATGTTGGAGTCACAATTACACGATTTGATCATAATCCAATTAGCATAAAAACCAGCAACTTTTAGATGCATATTTCGGTCAGATGAATTATCCAGACAATGAAGAAAATGCCACAGCCATGAAAGAGGCACGCACAGTTAGCATATCTAAGTTGTTGTCTGTTTCCAACCAAGTCCAAGATGTTGTGTGTTACTCCAGCTGCCAGTTTAAAGGAAGGGGCGTGCGCCAACAGCATCATCTCCGTCCTCTTATCACTATTCTGCTGAACTTCATACTCACAGGCTTTTTGTCGCTTACTCAACATGCAGCCCTTGAAGAGTATCTTCCCAAGTATTAGCAGACAATTCTTGAACAGGTTTTCTAGAAACTTGGTGAAAAATTTGCCGGTTATCCCCAAATATGTCATGAAAGCCACCCAGAAGAAGGAAAATACGAAGTTGAAAACTTAAGTTGATAAGGTGTTGAAGGGCAAGAAAGAAGAAGGAGGAGGAGGAGGAGAACGATCATGCTGAAGAAGGTGAACACAACAATGTAAATGATGTCAACGATGAGAATGCTCTTCAGGAAAGTGAAGCCTGTCTTTTCGATGATTTGGAAGAGGATGATTATGTTGAACCAGAGCCAGCTACCCAATAACTTGGAAGAGTTTCGATAGTGAGTTTCCTGAGAAGGGTTCTAAACAACAATGATACTGATTCTTTTGATGTTACAAGGAACCGCATTCAGGAAATGGTGGATCCCACGCATCTTAAAAACTCCCAAAACACTTCATTTGATGTTTTGAAGGGTTTAGATACATTGTCCAAATATTTTCAGTGCTTGGACCAGTGGGCGATATAAGAAAGACCCTCAGTGTGTTGAAGTGTTCCACAACATGATCAAGCATGAAAAGTATGGTATGGGTGGTCGTAACAGATCCGGGGTCTATGACTTGTCGTGTAAAATGAGGCTGATTATGACGAAGTTTCGTCGGGTTTTTCTGGCAAATGGTAGATACATTCAAACCAACTTGGAAACACAGTTGTGGTGTAAGCTAGACATCAACGACTTCAACAAAGTTGTTTGGTTTGAGATATCTGCTCGTTTGAAAAGAGACCGGAAACTTTGTCACAAAGGTAAAAATGAATGTTATTTTATGGGAATACCAAATCAGTGGTCTAGACTCTGAAACTGATAGAAAGCATCATGCTGTTTCCTTTGATAGACAAATTTTTGAACTAGATGATTTTGTGCATAACTTCAAAATCAGACATAGAGAAGGGAATCCAGCTGGGAGTTTCCATGTTGGACATGTTTTAGAAAGAGGCAGAATTGTTGATATATTGACAGTAGATCAAATTATGAGTATTTTACAAGAAAAATTTGGTGATAGTTCTACTCCAAGAGAGCAACAGAGGGACAAGAAAAGAGGTGTGGATTATCCTGATTGTCAAAAGACATTGGCGTACCACGCATTCACGTCCAGACTGATATTCTAAGAAAATGGATGCCTGAAGGAGAGAGTGTGGAAGTGAGAGAGGACATCCATACCTATTGACCAAAGCTAACGAAATCAATCAATTGTTCAGAGAACTGCAAAAAAAACCAGGTGACGAACGTAACAAACGATCTTTGAAACTTTGTTTAAACAGACTTTGTTATATCATACATTGCAAAAGTTGAAAGAAGAGACAGCCAAATCCAAATCGACTTTAGCCCTGAGCAGAAGCTATAAGAAAACCAAACAACCCACAAACTTCACCTCTGGCAGCTTTAAATAATCATCCCTCCTTTCCAGAAACCATTAAGATATTCATTTTTGAGTACAATCCTTATGAGACTAAGACAATTGAGGTAGGCAAGATAACTTTCCACCGGCATCGTCATGTGTGACGTGACGACTCACCATAGAAATTAGAAACCACCAGTGAACCGTGTGATCAGTTCACTTTGCACCTAAAGCTGATAGTTTCAGTGAATTGAACAGTGATCGTGATGTTGTGCTAATAAGTTCCGATTGGTGATATTATGAACCAAGGCCCAACGACCAATTGGTGCTGGTATATAGGAGATAATGATTCACCAAAAAACTGATGAGAATGAGAATTGATGTTGGCACTTGGAAGTTGGGAGATTCCAGGGTTGAATAAAGAGTGAAAGTTATGGGAAATTAGTTCAAATTATATTCATGCAATTTTTCCAAGCTTGATAAAAGTTTTAATTAGCTTGCAAAAAATGACCAGTGGAAGCGGACACGTATTCACCAAATGGCAGAGTCCAAGGTACACTGAGACAGACTACACTGAGTGCATACTGAGTAGCTGCGCATGCAAACTTTGATTGTGCGCTAGGATATAATCATGGTTCTCCAAATCTATAGCTAGATTGCAATGTATTGGGTTGAAGGTCATGGGTAATGGCCCATGGGTAACGTAATGAAATTAATTGTTTGTAGTACGCTCTAATGTGTCTGCAAATTAACAGATCCATTGATTCCAACGTAAATGGCACTGGTAAATTTTATTGGTGTACAGTATTCTAGTACCTACACATGTTCTGAATTTAACAATTAAAGCTATATAATTATCAATTCATTAAAAAAAAAGTTGAAGTATATAACTAAATTAAAACAAATAGAAAAGATGGGCAGTTGGATTATTGTCAAAGAGTGTAGATACTCAATTGAACTTAGATCTATCAAATTTAGGTTAAACTGAACTCCAATTGAATAGTTGCACAATTTCAGCATATCCAAAGCATCATATACTTAGTTATCCCAGTAATTTGGCAGCTATGGTTTTCACAGCACTGGCTCCGCTTACGAACCTAAGCGAGACACAGAATCGTTGAAGATGCTAACCAAAGCACAACGTTCCAGAACAACTGATAATAACGAGAGTAACATTTCACAGTATACCCGGAAGATATACTACAAAAATTACAATTCTGTAAGTTAGCATAACATAATATTTCCACCAATTTACAGATTCATCTTATGAGTTTCCGAAGAGCAACCTTTACAAGCTTCATACTTACAGAAAAATATATGACCATTCATTATCCGCTGTATTCAATGTGTTTTTGCAAAAGAGTTCTAGTGAGATTGAGTCAGCAACCAACAACAACCATCATTACTTCCATCTTGTGATCTGCATGATAACCAAACACATATAGGGTTTCTTAACACATCACTTAACTCATAAGAGTTTACAGCATATTCTATCACATCATACGATGTCAAATGCATCCATCTTGTCCTTTCCATCTGAGGACCAACCTCACATCTGAAGGGATGAGAAAGCAAAGCCAGAAGCAATCACTGTCATGAATGATTTCAAGCAAGTCTTGGACGACAAAATTGACAAAATCAAGTATACTGGCAGATACCACCGTATCAAAACTGTAATTGCACCCATAACAATTATACCCGTCCGACAAAATATTCAATTCATTTGAGGATATATTATTCAACTCTCAGCTCTGGTTATGGAATCATGCTTATCTCCTCTTTGCTAAGTGGTACTACTCATTTTCCAGTATATCGATGTCAATCTTTGTATCTTTCTGTCATATGAAATGGTTCCAAACACCAATTATTATCGTTTCTCTCCTAAAGTGTTTTTTAGATTACTTCAACTCTGAACTGATCAACGCTTTGCACTCCATTAAGAATTGCCCTGTTACTACACTACCTGAAACTAACCAATTGCCTTGGACATCACAAGAAGTATTCAAGGTAGTTGAATAGTTGCTTTTGGATTCCCCAACCACCGGTAATGTAGTAGCACCATTCTTGGGTTTGGTGTTCTTGAGCAGCTTGAAAGACCCTCAGGCTGAAAGAGTTTTAGAAACTGCAGAACCGTCCTTGGACTTAATGTCCGTGTGCACAAAGGTATAAGACCTGGAAACTGTTCCGTCTAAAGGTGAAACATCTGGAACTAATAGTATTGGTGATGTTTCATTATCTTCTGTTGCTGAGAGAAGAATGGTACTCTGTTGGAGGTGTGGTGGTAAAGGGCATAAGTCATATGAACACCCTGCTCCTTTTTATGAAGAAAAAGAAGAACCATAAGTAGTTTTCTGAATCTCACAACATCAAACGGGATTTTGATGCTCCAAGAGCTTGGACTGCCATTGCTAAGAGAAATGTTGCTCTGTGCTCCAGAAAAAAATTGAATTGCAAGAATCCAAAATCAAATGAATATTGGTTGGATTCTAGTGCTAGATCACATGTGAGTTCCTTGAGGGAACATTTTATTGATTTGAAACCATATGATACTGAGATTTGTGGGTTAGGAGGTTCTAAAATCAGAGTGACTGGTATTGGTACTATTGAGTTTACAAATGGGAAGCATACATTGACATTGAAGAATGTACTATATGCTCCAAGTGCAGATATGAATCTTGTTTCTGTTCATCGTGCTATGGCCGCCAGTGCCAGGTTGGAGTTCGTGGGTAATAGGGTTCATGAGAAAAAGATGAATTAGCATCATATAGATAATTGAGTTCTTCTATGACCCACATAGTAAGCATTTGAAACAACTAAAATACGAGAAATAGCACCCAGTTTTACCGACATTTCAAAAATTTCAAAACATTTCACCACCAACATAACAACACAATAAGTTACTCATCAAAAGTTCTGTACTAAACCATAGAAAGTTAAGATGGGGATCCCTCAGGGAAGTAAAGTTTCTGCACTCCTATTTTTAATATAGACATCAAGTCTATTTAAAGAAAGTGATCACATGTGCAAATGGTAGGGTTCATGGCTGATTGTGCCTGCTATGTTATGAGAAGCTGAGAAACGAAATGAAAGATCAAAGACCAACGACAATGATTACCGGAGTAATGAACTCAACTTTTGTTATATTTTTATAGTCAACTAATTATGTTTGTCAGGGTTTCTATTAATTTTATGCAAATTTGTTGTTTTCATGTATACACCTTTGATAAATGCTAAACAAACATTCATTTGTGAATTGTAACTTGAAAGTCATTCATGGGTTTTGAAGATCACTATGGGAGGTGGTGAACAATGCAATTAGTGAGAACAACATCAGCAAATTCATTTAATGGTTTGACTTGCCTTCTGCACTTTGCGAAAATCTGATCAAAAAATTTGGTAACGATTTCAGTCGAAACGTGGTAAAAAGAGTACCAACAATCACTCAGGCTGACGCTTCTCCTGACAACGACTCTACTGAAATTCACAGAATCGAACAAGAAGTGAAAAAGGAGATAAACGCTACAAACACCAGGAAGAAATTGGTTTGGTTTTTACTCAGAGGCTGTCTTATTGTAAGAATCGTTGTGCTGCTTTCACAGGTAAGCACATAATCACAAATGCACCAATTTTTGAAGTTTGTCAAATTTGTGGACAAATTCTTGAGACCACGGGAGAATGTAAGATCTTCCGAAGGTTAGGTTGTTTTGCATGGAACCAGACAGGGATGAACTAGGTTTTTTCTGAACAACCAATTGTAAATAAATAGACGCCTGAACCCAAGTTTTTACCTCCATGAAAACCAAACACCTATTACCACCATGGAAAAGCCGTAGCTTGCAACTTGCCACCTAGCCAATTATATGAGCAACCTATGACCTTGAATGGAGTGTTGAATTGTCGTTGTTGTTGTTGTTGGTTTTGGATGTGTTTTTTCTTAATCCCGTTGTAGTGCTCAAGGGTCAAAAAGAGGAGTATTGTCAAGTTCGTCACCTGTTCCAGAATCGAATCCCCTTTGAGAATTTGAGATTGGGGCCAGGGTCCAAGAGACACGTATTTGTTAAATGGCAGAGCCTAGATCTTAAGCCTTACGGCCAATATTAAGAGATTTCAGATTTCATTCAAGCCGTGTCGATAGTAGATACTCTGTAGATTCTCACATGTGTTCAAACTTCAACAGTGAGAGTGAGAGTGAGGGCCCGCAGCCCCCTGACCCCGGGTTCGGCTGGATATGGCTTTTTAGGACATGGGCAGAAAATGAAAATGAATGGAATTTGACTTTGAGAACAACTGACAGTCAACTGGAACAGATCATCAACCATCAGACAACCGACAACAGACATCTGTCCAACCGTTGATACCAACCTCATCGAACCCCCTTACCAAACCTCATCATCCACCGATTTTAATTCCCACTGTATAACAACGGCCAGAAAAAAACATGGATTTGATCGCCCAATACAGGAAGAAATTCAGCTATGATTCACCATTGCAACACGTTGACTATCCAGTTTACTCAACACACATTGTCCCCTACCTAAAACACAACCACATAATAACCAAAGATGCCCATCTGGAAAGCATCAAGGTTCTTTTATTCGGTGTCACTTTATACCATACTATTTTTTTAATTGGTGGAATCATACTTAGATTGACCAGTAATTTTCAAAACAAATTGAAAAAGAAAAAAGCTCAGACTGATTTCTGTATAAGATGCGTTTCATTCGTTCAATCCATCTTGATTGTTGCCATCAGTGTTCCATGCTTGCAAAATGAACATTTGGCCAAGGATCATATCTATGCAACTACCCCATACTCTAGTTTCGTTGCCGCCATGGCACTATCTTACTTCATATGGGACACTTTGGTTTCGTTGTTCTACGTTGGTTATTTCGGTGTTGGATTCTTGATTCATGGTATAGTGAGCACCATTGTCTTCACCATTGGTGTGTTCCATCCATATATCCATTACTACTGCCCTATTTTCTTACTCTTTGAAATCTCAACTCCGTTTTTGAACGTTAGATGGATTGGTTTGAAATTTGATGTGCTGTGTGAATTATTCAAGTTGGTCAACAATGCTATCTTGATGTTGATTTTCTTTTTTGTTAGAATCTGCTGGGGTTGGTATCAGGTTGTTCAATTGGGTAAAGATTTCTATAATGCTAGAGAAGATCCAAAATTCACCTTGGCTGGTGCTCTTTTCATTTTAGGTTGTAATTTTGTCTTGGATATCTTGAACGTGTTTTGGTTTTCTAAGATGCTTACTGTTGCCGTCAATACTTTGAAACAGTTGTTTGGGTTCAGCCATCAAGACCAGAAGTTGAAGTTAATGTAGACCTATAGACTTTTTTTTGGAAAATTAGTTTTGTTTTGTCTCTTTACATTTGTTTTTTTGATTGTTTCATCTATATACACATGTCCCGTCATACTCATTATTTCCTATACCAAATTGCGTTTGATTTGACCTTGCTCTTTGTCATCTATACTTCCTTTTATTTCCTTTCATATTTACATTGCTTACAAGCTTCTACTTCTTTTTCTATCTTTCTTTATACTTTAACTATTAGACTATCTATACAAAAACCGGAACAATATCAAGATTCACAAAAGAGCAATACACCATCTGTGTTGATCATCACTTTCCAGTCTCTAACCCGTAAATTATGCTCTTCTCTATATCATCATAAATCAACTAACTTCTTTCATTCATCACCATTTTCCAAATCAACCAACAGAGACTTAAACTTCTTATACTGCTCCGTGTCCAAATACTTCAAAGCAATCTCGATATCCAAATTAATATCCTGAATCAACAACTCCAAAGAAATATAATCCAACTCAGGACGAATGTAACCCAACACGAGGAAACTCAAATCAGCTCCATAAAACGGTCCTTTAAACTTATGCATCATGTGTAACTCACATGCTTTTTGCTTGTTTTTGAAAAATGGATTCCAACCAATTGACAAAACCATAGGTAAGACATCAAAATCTCCGTTTTTTGAGGAAAGTAAGTCCGTGTATGTTAGCTCAACTTGGGATTTGCCGTCTATTCTGTAAACTATTTTTCTTTCTTGTTTCTTGTCAGATTCACCATCACCTTCCACCTTCGAATTACCACCATCAACATTTGTCTTATCATCATCACCCTTTTTCACATTCACATCTACATCCGAATTCACGTCGTCCTTGCTCTTCTTTTGGTTCTTGTGTATCTTAACATACCCAAAATAAACACCAGTTTCAGGAATATCATCCATTTGTGAAAACGAAGTTATTGGAACGTTTGCGGTAGGTATACCGATCTCAGATGAACCACGGCCAAAACCCGGAATCACTGTGGTGTTGGCGAAAAGTAATGGATATGGTGGTTGTGGAGTCTCTGGTATTGGGATATCTGGACGGGCCATTTTTGGTCGTTGGTGTGTGGTTTTTGGTTTTGTTTGTGTTGGGATTTGAGGGTGGACTAAGGTGGTTAAAGCTGGTGATTATATCAGTTGATGCTTGGGTTGTGGTTTGGTTGACTAGTCACGATTTGCTGTGGTTTTTATACACAGTTCGTTAAAACTTGAGTCTCGGACTTGACTCGAGCTTTCTGGAAAGAAGTCAAGAATCAAGATGCGAATCAGTCGAGCTTAAGTTATCGGTCTACAGCTATACCAACTGAGTTGATCTGCACACAGTGCATATACAAACAGTTCATTCAGGTTCAAAACGTTTACAATAAAGAAAGATTTATGAATGAAAGAATGAAATTATGGTCAATGGAAAATAGATTGAGAATTTGAATATCACAAAAAATGATTTGAGATCGTCTCTCCTTGTACTATATAGGCGCATATTGTTAATTGCTTTTTGTCATCCGACTGAAGATTGCAATACTGTTTGAGGCATCAAATGACAAAGATACTTGAAACGACCAATAGTCAACGGTTAGAGAGATTCAAGCTAAGATGGTTTGATTAGAAAAGCCAATTGATATATTTACAGACTTCATGGGACTGGAAATATACGTCGAGTAGCCCCTCCCGAGTCCCTAGTAGATTACACTACGTTGGTGTAAAAGGTAAATGCTATTTATTAATCAAAGTATTATCACAAGCTGATGTTGTATCATAAGTTATAAAACTGGTTGTATACACAAAACCTAACCATGTTTCAAAAAACTAAATTCCAAAAAGAAAAACTCAAAACCCATAACTTCAACATCAACAATCAACTATTGATCCAAAGGTTTAAAAGAAACACAATAACCTGAGTTCAACCAATCTTCACCAATCAATCTCAATCTAGCAGCACCACTAAAATGCCGATCAGCAACAGTCAAAGTCCACTCACCACACAACAACATCATCAATTTCTTAGCTTGTTCACCGTACGCAATCAAAAATTCAGCAGCACAAGCATCCCACCAAGCACCAGCAATAACGAAATGAACATTCGTAAGCAACTCAACAGGGCAATTCAACAATCGACTCACCAAAACCCAACTTTTCATAATTGGCAAAGGATGCTTCATACTTTCTGCCTGATATCCTATGAATGACGCATCTAGTTTAAGTCTGGACATCACAGAGTAAACGGTACAGATACCACCCAGTCTCTCACAGTATTGGCCTTCGTCTTCCCATTTGTTGTCTCTTCTACGGTACCCCATTCTCAGACGGCCTTCTTCGGTGTCTATTGCACAGGTGAAGCCTATTAACAGAGGACACTTCTTGACGAATCTTGCTAAGAGGTAGTATTCAAGTTCAGGGAATAGCAACAAGAGGTTGAGTGATAATTTGGAGAGTGCTATTGATGACTCGGGTTTGATTCCGGCTTCTGTCTCCGCTTGTGAGACTATGGCTTTGGCTATGAAGTTCAAGATCCATTTGAAGACAAACACATCGGGTCTTGTTTGTTCTATGAGTTGTTGGATTTCTCTTGTGACTTTCGTGAGTTGCTCTTGGGAGTCTGTAAGTTGGCCGAATTTCGGATTGATCTTACGTTTATGTGCACCAACCATTTTTTTGAGCGGTTTGTTTTGTGGGAGCTGTAATGGTTCTTTCAATGTCGTTTTGATGTCTGCTATGTCTTGTTTGTATTTGAAGAACAGCTTCTCAATGGCTGCAAAATTCGTGGATCCTGAATTAGCCTTTGCCTTTTCTTGTTGTTCTTTTAACTCTTTCAATTCTTTAGTTCTTGCCTCAGCTTTCAATTTGGCTTCTTCTTCAGCTTTCTTCTTTTTAGCAGCCTCTTCTTCCGCTCTCTTCTTAGCTTCTTCCATCAACCTCTTCTGTTCAGCTTCTAACCGTTTCTTTTCGTCTTCTTGTCTTTTAATCTCAGTCAACCTTTGTCTTTCTTTCTCTTCAGCTATCTTTCTCAATCTCTCTTGCTCTTCTCTAATCTTCCTCTGTATTTCTTCTTCTTCTCGCCTACGCCTTTCCATTTCAATAGCAACCAGTCTATCCACATTCGACCTATGGTTCTTCAGCCGCTGGTTTAACTTATCCGAAATCATAGAAACGTATCTTTTCTCATCTGAAACCTCAACCCTGGATTTTCTAGGTAGTGACTCAACACTACTTGATGGAGTAACTAAGTCAGGACCACCATAAGTGAGGTTTTTCTTCTCAGTCTTATTACTTTTGATAGTTGGGAAGGTGGGTAATGTATCAGGTTGTAAATTCACAAATTTCACATTGAAGTCAAACTTGTCCTGCAAATTTGATTTTTTCAAAACATTCGCCAAGTCATCCAACATCTCTTTGCTTGACTCCAGTGATGACTTTGGGGTTTCGGTGATGGAATTTGAACCACTGTCATCTGATGAAAACCCACTGCTGTAGTCTGAGTTGTTGTTCTCGTCATCTGATGAGAAATCGGAAAGTGAGTCGTATTCTGGATCAATTGGATGTGAACTGTCCAGAAATAATGGGTTTCTGTGGGGTGTGAATCTCATTGTTTGTTATAGTATGTGATGGATCCAGCTTTTATTGATATTGTTGTAATGTATGGTATTCTTCTTTTCGACTGGTCACAATTATAGGTTTTGATCTCTGTGTGTTTTTATTTCGCATGCTTAAACTGAGAAAAACTACCCTACGGTTCCTTTTGCTGTTTACGTCAGCAAGCCAATCTGCGTTACCCGCTCTGAGCTCCAAAATTTTTCAGAATCCGTCTTCACCATGAGAAAGTCTCTTGATCGAAAGACCACAAACATTAAATGGGGTCAACAAGAACCAATAACCGACACTGAATACCAATCACCACAGTCCAGGAACGGCACCAGCCACCAAACCATCACAAATCAACCACAATGTTCTCCATCTTCATACGTTCCTTCTCCTCCACCACATCCTCCCAAAAAGTGGGTTGTGCAATGGTGAAACCAATCCATCACAAAATCAGAATCAAGAAACAACTATTATCCCCAAGATTCCCAGAACTTAAACTACAACCACATGACATCCGTTCCCCTAAATTCCGTCCATACTTGACCCGTCAAGACAGAGTGAAAGAGCACTACCACAACACACTTGAGCCAGACCTCTTGTTAATCAACTACAAGCACGAAGACACTGTTGTTGAAGGAATCAAGAGAAGACAATGGGATATGACTTCCCCATACCATATCAACAGACCATTGAGAAAACCAAGAGGTCAAGCTGTCCCATCACCGGACGTTCACCCCGTGACTGTGCGTTCCATTCCTCGTTTTGAAGCCGTTACGTTGAACTGTTACGTTAAGGACAGCTCCCGTGTTCCATCGTTTGCTATATCTGCTAATTTGATGTTACAGCAGATTACAGGAATGAAACCTAAGTCGATCTATGCAAAGACCAATGTTCCTCAATGGAAGATCAGACCTGGAATGAAGATGGGTGCTAAAGTCACGTTGCATGGTGCTAAGGCTAGTCAGTTTATCTCGACTTTGACTGAGTTGGTTTTGCCTAGAATTAGAGAGTTTGAAGGGATCTCTAATAGATCCGGTGATAGATATGGTAATATCGCGTTTGGGTTGACTCCTCAACAGATGACTTTCTTCCCTGAGATTGAGTTAAATCAGGATTCGTGGCCTGTTACGTTTGGTGTTCATGTGACTTTGCATACTTCTGCTCAGGTCGATGCTGAGGCTAGAGTCTTGTTGAGTGGGTTAGGGTTCCCTTTTGTTGGTTCTGAGAGAATTCCTAAGAATTTGATTGAGAGAAATTAAATTGTGAAGTGGAGGTGTATTTAGATTTGTTTTATAGGATTCACTTTATTCAGCTTGTTTTCTTTCTTTCTTTACTTTACGTGTACATACATCAAAATTTAATAATTGAATTTGTGAAATTTACAAGTTTGAATTTCTTGACTGCAAATTAAAACGTACGTCCAATTATTCCTTTCTGTAGTCATATAGAATTGGGGATTCTACAAGCCAATGAAAAAAATTTTGCCTTGTTGATCTCCTTCGAAAGGTTAAAAATGAATATATCGATATCGTCCCTCGGCATGTTTCCTGGATTCCTGACCTGTATCTGGATTGATTATAGAGTTCTACAATTAAATTAATCCGTGGGCAGTATGAAAATCGTATATAAATTTCGATAATTGACGTACCTAAAACAAGTTACAGTAATTTGACATGGTGCGTGCAGCGGACAATTTTGCGTTTAACTCCTTCAGACTGCGTAAGACCTCTGTGCAGCCATGCTTGATATCATGAATTATGCCATCAAGATATAAACTACAGCAGTTCTAGACACTTTTCAAAAACCAAACGATTAGAAAACAAATAAATTAAGCATCTAAATTACACACGGGAAAAGTTATATATACACCCAAACCAAACAACTTATTAGCCTGGAATCAGGAGCACACAGGTTGGAAATCGAAAAAAAGACCTACCTAGCTAAAGACCGGCATACTTGAAAAGCAACGTTTTACAACAAAAAGAAAATTCAAACTCCTATTAAATCAAGTTAAAAATTTGCTTATCAGGGGATCACAAATTACAAGAAAAGTAAAGCAGCAGCAGCCAAAACACCACCGCTCATCATGAATGGAGCAGAATTGGCATTAGCTAAACCAGAGGATGATGAGCTAGCAGAGCCGGATGCAGAACCTGAAGCAGAAGCAGAACCACTGCTCTTAGAACCGGAACTTGAGCCAGTGGCAGAACCTGAAGCAGAGCCTGAACCTGAGCTCTTTGAACCAGAGCTTGACGCAGTGGCAGAACCACTTGAACTTGAATCGTCACCTGATTTAGCAGCGGTAGAAGAAGATGAAGACTTATCATTACCACCAAACAGGTTACCAATAGCGGAAGTAGCATCACCAACGACACCACCGACACCAGAAGTGACAGTTTCCCAGGCACCGTCAACTTTAGAAGTAGCAGTCTCCAGAGCGCCAGCAACGGCAGAGGTAGCTGTATCTTTAGCACCGTCAACTTTAGAAACAGCAGTTTCTAAACCACCTGCAACAGCAGAGGTAGCTGTATCTTTGGCACCATCAGCTTTGGAAAGTGCAGTTTCGGCAGCTCCGGCCACAGCAGAGGTTGCCGTGTCTTTGGCTCCATCAACTTTGGAAGTCACTGTGTCAACTGCGTCACTGTCGTCTGTTGTTGTTGTGTCTGCTGCTTGTGCTGAGATAGCTAGCAAGGTAATGATTGGTAATGTTAGTGAGAATTTCATTGTTGTTTATGGGGTTATGGGTTGTTGTTCTGGGTTAATTGAATCGATGATAGTCAACAAAGAAAGAAAACGAAATCAAAACAGGGGAAAGGGAAGGGAAGAACGGTAGGATTGTAGTAGAAACATGAATTTGTGGGAACGTGCGTGATTTTATATGAAATGACAAACAGTTGACAAACAGTTGACAAACAGTAAACATAGCCCCCTGTACAGGGCACCTTACTGTGGGAAAGGAAAATCGAAAATAGCCCAATCTGGAAGCCACTTATCCCGTCCCAGTGGGTCACCTAGACTCACAGTGGGAGGCCCCAACTGCACACAACTGGAGTACCGAATTTCGCATTTCGAAATTTCGGGCTCTACCACAAGTCCACAACTGACTTCTCTCGCTCTTGAGTCTTGGCCTGCCCATTACGTAACATTCTCGTTCACGCTTACCTAATCCCGCTAGACAACTCACGTGGTATCGCCCCTATATAACTTCATTAGCATAGCCTTAACATTTCAATCACAAACAACTGTAAATACGCAAACCCTAAACCCTAGACTACAAAGGGTCATAATGATCATCGTTGATATCAACGCTCAGTTAGCACTCTGATCACATGAGATTGTAAACTGATGATGATGTGAACTAGTAACGTTAATTGACATGGGGATGAGACCCACAATTCCATTAATGATCGTAAACTCGAAGTTCGAGATAGTCAAGAATTGCATGGTCAGCAAGTTGCTACAGTAAGTGTAAGCTAGGCTGAGGATGGATCGATCTAGACATTCCTTGATCTAACGTTGAAAACTGTGAACTTATTATGTACTCAAGTTTCCTATAGGTATGTTAATTGATCATAAGAACAGTAACCATGATCTTTCTTTCTAGCTAGAGGTCCAGAATTTCAAGTGTATGTACAGTTTGTCGGCCTTGAATTATTGAGTCCATGCCCACAGCAGCTTCGACTTTGAACTGAGCCTATTACACGTCTATATGATCTTCCCGCGCGTCCCGATTCCCGAGTTCCGAGTTCCGTGAACAAGGTGAACAGCACATGCGAAACGGAGGTCGTGTTCCAACCAATTTTGATTCTCAGTGACACGCTACAATCTGCCATTCCTGTCAATCGCCTCAGGCCTGTCATAAAGTCCAGGGACAGGTAAGCTGTCCAATTTTTGAAGAGGACAACAACCTACAACTCCAACTCCTTTCTTTCATATTAAACCCGTGTTTCGGAAGAGTTGGTTCTTCATGGATTATTATATTCGATCCATCTCATCACATCACTCCCATTCCCTCACTCCATCAGATCCCTTCATGATCCATCACTACTAAGGTGACTATCCAGGCCACCTGTCGTTGTTGTTGCTTATCTATGCTGGTAGACACATCACTTCATCATTATGGTTTCTTTTCTGTTATTGACATGACCAACTCATTCTGGTATCTTACTTCTGGTGTTGCCGGTGGTACCAGAGTGCTTTCTACTACAAGAAGTTGTTGGCGTTTTGTTATGACACCGAGTAGCTTGTTCATTCATTATCCAATTGTAGTCAAGTTTGGTCATACATTTCTTTAGTTTGAAAAACAATTTTGACATTACTCGTTCATTGAAAGCATTTGAGTTGGTATAGGTAATTTTGGCAGCAGCGGAACCTTTCTTGGTGGTTTCTCTTGTTGATCCTCCCAAAAATTTGCACTAGCGGCCCATGTTGAGAGACAATACTCGATCACTTGATGAATAAACATCTTTGATTCCATCACATCTAGGAAACTCTGAATATCATTGTCAATAAATTGTTGGAAAATTCGAAAACTTGAGCAGCAGCTTCAAAAACAGTTTTGTCAGAAGCTCTAGATTGTTGAAACATGAACATTTGAACTGAAAGAGGCAGTGGAGCATATTGCATAACCAGACCTTAGCAGGGTCTAAGTGTTTGATGGTAAGTAGACTTGTGGCTTGCAAGTTGACAAGACTTCGCCTTGATGCGGCGCTTTAGTCTAATCTGTTATAGAACAGCGAAGATTGGGAAGATTTGGTAAAAAGGTTAAGGTTTGAAAGGTGAAAATGCTATTATTAGATATGATGATAATGTTGATGCCGAATGTCCAACCTCAGCTTTGTAATGGCTGGTATAGTTTAAAAGGCGAAAAGCTGTCTATATGGTGACAGCGAAGATCGAGAATTATTATTTGCTTGGAATGAATAAGTTAAAGGTTGATAGGTTGGATGACGTTGTATCAGAATAATAGCAACGAGAATTGTACCGATAGTGGTGGTTTTCTGAGAGGAAATAGGAACTGAGACTGGTAGCCAGAAAGGTGGGAACATCAGGCCTTTTATACATCAAACCAATAACCTTAGTCGTCCATTTCTTGCCGTCGTTTCGTCCTTGTCCTGACCCAGAGTTAACCCGTTCACGGAGAAGTAGTTGACCGATTCCAAGTGTAGTCAATGTACATTTTTGTGTGTGAATTCAAAGGATATGAAGGCGTTATTACACATTAAAATATTTTTAATAGATGCGGGATCGAACATGTTTGAAATAATATAATGAAAATCATAGTTTCCTCCATTATGGGCGACAAGCTCTATATGCTTAGTTTTATTTTCTTTAGCAGTATATGCTATGTTATCTATCAAAGCAAAAACACAATTTTCGCCTTCTTCCTCTAAAATAAATGCCAATTTATCTTTAATAATAAAACATCCACAAGCCAGATAAGGTTCATGTCTTCGATATTTTTTGACAAGAGGATCAAAATAACATTCTATGTCAAAACATACTGTGACAACCTCTGTTTTACGATGTTTCCATAGAGTAGGTGTGAAAGCTGTAGAATATTTGTTATATCTTTGTTTTCTCATGTCAAAAATAACACCTAAATGACCATTATATTTTAACAAATATTTGGTTATAGGATTGATGACATTGAACTCTTTTATAGGAGAATCTGGTGCTATTCTAAAATCAGAATAGTCCCTTATATCTAACACACTCTGCACATAATCAGCTAAATTGAAAACAATGACTCTATTATTATAGAATTTAAAAATATCTTCTATAGAGTTGGCATTTAACTGTTTATCTAAGAAAATACCGCATTGCTCCACACAATCAATATTCTCTACATTAGCAGTAAACAGATTAAACAATGGGAATTTTATAATGGGTTCAAGATTAATGCCCCCAATTCATTATAGATTGTGGCTTGGGGAAATATAATGATTTAAAATAAATAACAATATTGCACATTCTTTGTTCTTGCGAAAACAAGAATTCATAATTACCAGGATTTTCTTCCAAATCTTCAATTAATCTATCAAATCTATCCCATAAATCTTTCAAATCTGAATCAATAGTAAATAAATGTATATATTGTGTTTTAGTTGACCCTACGACAGCATTCCCATTGAAAACTCTGAAATAAGCACGACTGATTGGTGGTTTTTCAACAGGTTTTTTTATCAGATGCTTCATTCATAATTTCAATCATTCTGCTCTTGAATTAGAAAAACTGTTGACGTGTAAACATCTTGATTAATTCTTTCCAAATAAATATCTGTATTTAGACAATTCAAAGAATCTTCTTGAAACCCTAGAGCAACAGACTTGGATTTCTCATAAGCTTTAGTGTATCCGATTTCATCATGTCCAAAATTAAGTATATTGTCTCAAAGGATTTGGGACTAGTATAGCTTTCTGTCTCGCTTCATGTTTTTCAAAAAACACTTGACGCTCTCTCAAATATTCATTATGTAAAACCCAGCTGTCTCTTTAATTCTATTAATTTTGCCTTAGCCTCTGCAGGAAGAGAATTAAACACACGTTCAGTCAATTCTTCTTTGACTTGACGTGTAGCCAACACTTCATTTATGATGTATTCTTTATCTTTATATTCCATTTTAGCTATGATTAGAGAATCAAATGAAATACTTTTTTATAATTTAGCAAGGTCTTCTAATGAAATAGAATCTTTCTGTCTAACATAAAAAAATCAATATCTTTTTTTGTTAAAAAATTTTTAATGGACAACGAAATATAATTAATTATTACTGTGAAAGTTAGATGTACTTGTCATTTCAATCATTTTCAAAGTCGGATCCTTTAAAATGATTGAAATGATATGCATTTTCTTCAGATTTGATACTTCAATTATATATTAATGTGCTTTTTTAAGATTTGTTATTTAGTTATGTAAGTTGATGTATCGCAAAAGTCTTGTGTACAAAAAAAAGCTCAGCTGCATTTATAGTAATTGGCAGTTTGATGTAATATATACCGTACAAGTATTCAATTGATAGTGAACATGGCAGCACTTGTGTAGCCTTGTTTACAATCATGAGCACGACGTGTAAATCAACATTTCAACCCCCCCAGTATATAGAGCCGTGTAAATTGGCTTGTTGAATTCAATTAACTCAAATTGTGACTCATGTGAAAATTCAAATGCATATGGTTATGAATTAATTAGAAAAATAATAGAAAGAAAAAAGGCTAGTGTACAGGAAAACTATAAAAACACGACATTAGAAATCAAATGAAAATGCACGCACAAGAAAAGTAGAAAAGCGAAGATGCAGAACGCCAAAATAAAAGATGATTAAAGTATAAATTAATGCTGATGAAACGATCAAATTGTAAGCAAATTAAGAAATTGTAAACTTACAACAAAAGCATGGCACCGATAGCCACGACACCACCCATGAACATAGGAGTAGATGCACCAACAGTGTTGACATTGGCATTAGCGGCACCGGAAGAAACAGAAATGATTGAAGCAGAAGGTCCATCAGAAGATGAAGATGAAGATTTATGAGATCTGCTAGATGGAATAGTAATTGCAGCTGAAGGTAAAGTAGATGATGCAGGGGCATTAGAAACACCTGAAACACCCGATCCAACGATGGGAGAAGCAGAAACAGCCAAACTTTCAGCACCAGAAACAGAACGTTCTCCGATGGAAACGCCAGATGTAACGACTGTTTGCCCAGTACTTGCAACAACAGCACTAGCACTAGTAGCAGCCCATGATCCGGCGATAGCAGTTGTGGCTGCTTGTTGAGCACCTGCAACAGCAGCAGTGGCACGAGTCCAAGCTCCAGTGTCAGGTGTTGCAACAGTTGTAGCAGCACCAGCAACAGCTGCTGTGGCACTGACAGCTTCAAGAATAGCTGATGTGACAGAATCCAAAAGTTTTGGTTCGGCTATTGGAGCAGCTTCAACTGAAAGAGAAAGTAGAATGATGGAAACGTAAGTGTAAGTGGAGGAAAACTTCATTATGATATATATGTATAATGCGTTTGTTTGTGTGGGGATTGTAAAACATTATTGAGTAACTATATATGGACAAACAATTGAATGATTGTGTGATGATGGAAGAAAAAAACTAATGTTGGCCCGAATTGGTTTTGTCCATAGTTGGACATGGTGGTCAAGTTATAGGTTGTTCTGGATGATGGTTGAGTTGAGATAGTCGTGAAATGGAATCGTTTATTTTTTTTTCAGTGGGAATTTGGGATGATAGTAAGTCTGCCTATTTACCTGCTTCACAACAACTAACTAAATGGATGGATATACATGACAACTGGGAACTAATGAGCTTTTGAAAAAGGCAGGGTTGATGCATTCTCTGTACGTCTAGAACAATCAGCAGTCGCGTACTCTAAACTTAGTGTTCTCAGGGATTCATTCAAAATGCGGACAAAGTTTGATCTGACTTAATGTCTTTGATGGCTGGTCTTGTATGAATCCGTATATTATGGTATGCTAAATTTGTGATCATTAGGGTACGGCTGAATTGTAAACCCTGATTTGATGATCATTAATGATCAATGTTGATCTGATCCGTGAATGGATTTGGCTTAAGATCGAATATAGACAGTTGTCAATTTAACTCAATTGAACAATGTGCACCAAAACCAATGGTTGGAAAATTTAAAATTGCATCCTATGCAGTTCACATTATAGCCAATTAGTAATTTGATGAAAAAAATAACCTTTAATTAACTTCGTTTAATTGGATAATGAATGACATAATTTATGGAAGTGTTTGTTTATGCAAGCCATTTGATCATGCTCGCATAGAATATGTTGTTTAATGAACTAATGGGTAGCCTCTATACTGGAAGTAAAAGGCTTATATCATATATACAACGATATGTAGAAGCTTCACATGTGATTCATGATGTTATGGCTATGATTGAGTTGTGGACTTTCAACTGATACGGACATGATAAAGCTCCGTAATGTCGACCATTGAACGATGTACTGTAGCTTGTGTGGTTAGGATTCCAAACTCAGTACTGATAAATTATCATATTGTGATGTGATCTATTTTGTTGTGTGCTGAAATTTGATTTGTGTGATTCGTAATAGTATAACATAAAGTTGGGGTTACGAGAGGGATAAAAACGTTACAAATTTTCCAAAGTTAGAGTCGTGTACAGCACGATAAATTTCGATTGTCAATTGCAATTTTCAAAGACGTATGACAACATTAGAATTTGCCTACATAGTAAATATTAATCTTTGATATATAATTTATAGTTGTGAATTAATTAGAAAAATAACGGAAAGGATGATAATATACAGGAAGATTATAAAAGACACGAATTAGAAAGCAAATTAGAAGAAAATGAACCTCGATCAGGAACAATTAACAAAAACCAAAGATGTGGAAGCCGAAATGAAACAAATGATTAAAGTAGAGGAAATAATGAAGTAAAAAAATTAAAAAAGAAAAATCAATTGAGCAATATGATTGTAAACTCACAACAATAACATAGCCAAAACACTGCCCATGAACATAGGGGCAACGTTGACATTGACAGTATCAGAAGAAGCAGTGATGAGTGAAACAGAAACTGAAGAAGAGGACTTATGGGAACCAGCTGAAGTGGTAATGTGAGAAGGTTTGATAGACAGCTATAGACTTACAGAGAAGGCATAGTTGGAACTGGTGTTACAGTTGCTATGGCACTTCGATGTTTGCCTATCATGTTTGACTACAATCAAGCCAATAGAACTTGTGCTTGTGATTTCCGAATACTCCGTCAAGGTATTTGTTGGTACAACTGGTGCTAAGATAGCTGATGCCTCTTTGGCATTGCCTACAATCAGACAACTGATCAAGGTGTCAGTTGCCGTCTGGTTCGGTATAAGATTGAGTTGTTAAGTTGTTACTGATGAAACATGCTTAGTTCTGGTAA
>JAKTRY010000266.1:0-30986 GCA_030579935.1 Ambrosiozyma cicatricosa | reverse complement strand
AAACCCATCTGTTTCCCCTGTTTATGTTATTTTCATAGTTACTCGATCTCTTTACTGAGAGAGGAGACTTTGATAAGATATAAGTGTTTACAATAATAAAAAAAAAAAACAACTACTTTAATAGTCAATCTGCGACCGAATCGTTTCACACAACGCAATTGCCTGGCTAGCTCAATCGGTAGAGCGTGTGACTCTTAATCACAAGGTTGCGGGTTCAAGCCCCGCGTTGGGCTTTCATTTGTTTTTCTTTCTAGTTTGAATCCTGCGAAACCTTTTATCTAACAGTAAAAAATTATCAATAGAAGCTTCAGATTGCACGTGCTCTTTATTTTTATGCCTTTGTGGACACCAAATCCGCGACAGATCCAGTGAACTAAGGGAAAATTATCACCAATAGAAATTCCAAAATGCATGTGCTCTTGTACCCCACGCAAGATATTCTCTACATTAATGTGTGAAATTTAATACGTTCTATAAATATGGAAAATAACACTTTATTACATACAATATGGGTATGATTTTATAAGAGCTATAAGCTGGTTATACGCATCGGAAGCAATAAATGCAAGCTTCATAAATCGTTTGCATAATAAAGGAGATAATCTTAATCATCTGCGGAAAGCAATGGTAATGAGTCTTCTTCAACAGTATCGTGTTGGTGGGATTTCTGATGATCATGATAAGTGAAAAAAGTTGCTGCACAGGTAAATCCAAATCCCAATATGCAAATAATTATGGTGAAAAGAAATCCTGTGTGGTATCTTGGAGCATCAGTTGCATTCCAAACTAATATTTGAAGCCAGGAACTGGTGAAATAAGCGACTGTATTTGTAGCAAAAATCAATGATCCTCTTTTATATTCATCGTTGGCCAAAAGTCTATTAAGCCAAGAAAAAATGAGAGGCGGAGGAGTAGAATGGGTACAACCTATCATGAAATAAGCACTCCAGTGTAACCAAGTTGGTATTTCCCAGATATACAATAAAGTACTAGCTGTGCCAAAAATAGTAAAGCACCCTAGAATGAAGTAATGATTAGTTTGTCCATTTCCAAAATAGTCATTAGCAAAAGAGCACAACATAGACACCACCATATTGATACCACTCATTACTGCTGGGTACAAATTGTACTTAGAGGATGGCAACTTCAAATCATATTTTATCCACGTTTGAAAAGTAGGTTGTCCAATAGCCCATCCAGAATGATGAAAACAGAGGAACATCAACGGAAACACAAAAATATGCCAGGACTTGAAAAGTTCTTTATACCCTGATGATTTTGCGGATATAGAGGAGTCACTTGTATCACCTCTTTCCGAAGCCTCTCTTTGCATTCTCTTATATCTTTCCAATGAAACAATTTTGTCTTGATCACTAAAGTACCAAGCATCGGTCGTAGTTGGTGTATTAGGATTCACTAATAAAGTATATAGACCGATTGGACAACTGATAATAGCATCAACCACAAACATACATTTGAAAGGTTCCAGACCTCCCCAACCCATACCTGTATCATTATTCCTACGAAATTGTTGTAATAACCACTCTTGTAAAGGCCCAGAAACTATACCTGCTAAACAAGACGAAACATAAAACAGACTTGTTCTTTTTGTCATTTCCCCTGCAGCATACCAAGAACCAATGATATAGGAAACCGTTGGAAAAAAAGCAGCCTCCAGTAGACCAACAATGAATCTTATAAAGTACACATGGAAAATCTGTTCTGGCCCACAGGCAATCATAGATAATGTGAGAATTCCCCACAACATTTCCATAACACCTAAATAAACTCTTGCATTGATTTTGTGTAAAAGATAGTTTGCAGGAATTGCACCACAAATATATCCAAAGGTCCAAAATGATAGCATGTAGTTGTATTCGTTGTGATTCATTCCGTAATATGATTTCATTCCATTCATGTATGCAGTCAAAATGTTGGATTGATTCAAGGATTTAATGAAGTAACCTAGCATAGCTGACGATAGTAAGAACCAATCAAGTTTGATTAGGAATGATTTTTCCTTTGGGGATTTGTCATGACCCTCCCAAAGAAACGATAAGACTTTATCAAATGCTGTGGTTGGTGTTGGTGTTAATGAGTTGGGTTGTGATGTGCTCAATTCATGAAGATCCACTTGAACGCCTGTAAGTTTCTGCTTGTTGCTGCTGTTGAGATATGATAATGAATCTGAACCTGCACTTGAATCAGATGAGATTGAACCATACTTCAATCTGGTGTTTCTGAAAGGCATCCTGTTAATTATGAATAGTTTGATTCTTGAAAATAGCCAAGTGATCTGGTACTTGGAGCTTCTCATTTTGAACAGAATCTTGAAATAATCTGGAGTATGAGCTGTTTATAAAGTGATACATCTTCAGATCAATAATAACCAAAGTGGTGAGTAGTTACCATTGGTAATTACCACACCTGTGTTGTTTGATTTGTTTGAGATGGGAACTGGCTGGGCCAAAGTAAACATGTACTGTGTAATGTGTACTGTGGATCAATGTGTTTTTGCGGGTAAGACGTATAACCTCTGCGGAAGAGATCAAAATAACGAAGTGTGGCTACTGGAATGGGGGGGGGGGGGCTGTGCAGGGTGATTAATCACCATCATCACTGATCAGATCGATCTTCTCAACGTTCCTTCACCATGAATGAATGGTCATTGACTCATTGGTATATACAATAACACCTAGTATTATAGAGTAATTTGAACGAGAGATAATTATTATCACGAAAATACACTATACATAGTAAATAAAGAAAAAGCGACATAGAAAGAAAGAATGGGGGTATATATACGAATGACTTCAAATCATAATCATTGGAAGATGAACGGTACATCCAAAACAAATTAATGGCATATTCTTCATAGGGTATAACAAGTTCGTTATTTTGTTTAAGCAATCCAGAACCAGATCTTTTCTAAGAAATTTTTAGCAACAGGGGCAACACATTCTCTTTGTTGTCTTTCAGCTTCATCTAAACCACTGATGCAATCAATTTCCTCAGGTGGAGAAAACAATTTGAAATTTCTGAACCATAACATATGACAAATGTAAACCACAATAATTAATGGAATAGTGATATAAGCAGCAACAAAATCAGGAGCATTGAAGTCAACGAAGACGGCGTAACCATTGGCTAACGAAAGAATGGTGAAGAAAATAATGCAAGTATAAGCTCCGAAAATTAGAAAACGTGCTCTGAATGTAACTATGTCATTAACACCACGATATGCCAAAGCCTTTCTATATCTTAGACAAGTAATGGAAATGAAAATCCAAGAAATGAAACCGGACACGGTGGACAAATCAGAAAGCCAAGTGAAGACCTTAGCAGAGCCTGATGAAACATTCAAAAATGAAAGTAATGCAATGCATGCAGATAAACCAACAACAACATATGGAACACCTTGTTTGGCACATCTGGCAAAAACATGATTGATATCACCTTTCACGGCCATGGAATGTAAAGTTCTAGAAGAACCATAAATTTAGGAGTTACCAGAAGAACAGGCACTGGTTAAAATACAACCATTAACAATATGGTTTACAACCTTAATACCAGCATTTTGAACACCAATAACGAATGGAGAAGCAGTAGCATCAGAAGAACCAGCAGCGATGGCACCCATCAATCTATCATCACTGTAGGCGATAATCACACCAATAACCAAAGGACCCATGAAGTAAAAGAAGATAAGTCTGTAGATAAATCTTCTTGTAGCCTTTGGCAAGTTAACTCTTGGAGCATGTGCTTCAGCAACTGCACAAGTAATCAACTCAGGACCCATGATGAAAGCAAAACCAGCTTTGATTAAACTTGTCCAGACATCCAAAAATCTAGAGGTGTTTGTATGACTTGAGGCCAAATGCTCAGCAAACGCATCAGGGTCCTTCCAGTAATGGAATCCCAAGACACCATGCTGGTTTGGACCTCCACCAAAGAACACAATACCTAAGATAATCAATCCAGTGATGGTGATAACCTTCATGGAGCCAATCCAAAACTTAGCTTCACCAAAAAAATTGGACAGCTAGAAAATTCAAAGCCACTAAGGAAATTCAAAATATAGCAATCCAAGATGCAACATTGATATTATCATTCCAGTATTGAATAACAAAAGCAGCAGCGGAAATTTCAGAAAGAACCAAGGCTTGTGCATAATATAAGTTGATACCTGCTGTGAAATCCATACTCTTGTTTCCGGTGTATCTCTCACATAAAGCATTGACAGTGACCTGACTTGATAGAGGAATGAAAGTGACCATCTCTTATAATAGGTTCATGATAAACCACACAAAGATACATAAAATGGCATAACCAGTTAACAAACCAGCGGGCCTGCATAAAGATAGACCTGCACCTGAACGAACGAATAAACCTGTACCAATAGCACCAGCTAGAGCAATGATTTGAACATGTCTTGATTTAAGACCTTGTTTAGTTCCTGTGTAAATTTTCTTGGAATGAATAGAACCAGCAGATATATCTAACTATTCAACATATGAGACTTTCTTCTCGCTGGATGAGATTTGGTAAGGTGTTTTTTCACTCATAATTATTTATTTTGAGTTGTTTATTATGTTGAAGAATGGCTAAAGGAGATAAACCCCTAGTTGGGATCCATATGAGAATTAAGCATGTTCAAATACAAGATGTGACAGGCATATAAGTTGGAGCTAATTGAGTTATGACACATGAGTAAGCTGTGTAGAGCACTTTATTGTACAATTGTTATACAAGAAGATTGATCTCTGGATAAGAAATTTATCATTTTTCTGATATCGATAAGCTGGATGGATTCCATGATTCCATAGGAAGATCTTGCTTTCTCCTATTCAGGAAAATCTGTCTGCCATTTCTGAGACACGTGCCTGTAACATTCAGTTCTGCACTCCCATTGGCGGAAAACTAATGCCGTGGAAATTGAAGGGCATTTTTTTGGGCACTGTGCCATTAAGCCTCTCATGCAATAGCTTACATAATACTACCTCAGATGTTTGGACTTTCTTAATGCGGATGAACCATCAAAACTCTTGCTTCATCGAAATTATCAAACGAGTTTAACTACGTACGTTATGACGCTGTATCTATCCTTCACTATAAATGATATATCAAAGGCGTACAATAATTAAATTAGCAAACAAAAAAGTATAAAACGTCAAAACTGGAGGCCGGCCAACGAAATATATATAATGATGCAAAAATGCATCAAACAATTCGGGTATAGAATTGAAATTAGCTCAGGCAATCCAGAACCATATTTTCTGTAAAAAGTTTTTAGCAACAGGAGCAACAAACTCTCTTTCTTGTCTTTCAGATTCCTCCAAACCCGACCAACAATCAATTTCCTGAAGTGCACCAAATGAAAATGCTTTCCAATTTCTGTGCCAGACCATGTGAACAAGAAAAACACCAAAAATGATTGGTAAGGTGAGATATGCTGCAAGGAAATCTGAAATTTTGAAGTCAAAGAAGACAGCGTAACCATTGGTTAAAGTGATCAGAGAGAAAAAGATAATACAAGACCAAGCACCGACTATCTGTAAAGGTGGTCTAAATGTGATTCTTTCATCAAGTCCATGGTATCTCAATGCTTTTCTAAATCTTATATAGGTAATTGAGATGAAGATCCAGGAGATAAATCCTGACACAGTACAAAGGTTTGAAAACCATGCAAACACCTGAGAAGAAGAGTTCGAAACATTCATGAAGGCCAACAAAGCGATCAAAGCTGCTGCTGTAACGCCAACGTATGGAACACCATGTTTGGTACATCTTCCAAACACACGAGGAATTTCTCCTTTAACAGCCATGGAGTGTAAAGTTCTGGAACCAGAATAAAGGAAACTATTACCAGCAGAATAAGCACTAGTCAAAATAGCAGCATTGATGATGTGATCTAACACTTTGATACCAGCGTTTTGGATACCAATGACAAATGGTGATGCTGAAGCACCAGAAGAACCAGCAGCGATGGCACCCATAAGTCTTGGGTCATTGGATGCAATAATAACTGAAATTGTAAGTGGCCCAAAGAAGTAAAAGAACATCAATCTGTAAATGAATCTGTTGGTAGCTTTAGGAAGATTGATTCTTGGAGCTTCAGCTTCTGATGCAGCGCAAGCAATCAATTCAGGACTCAAAATAAAAGAGAAACCAGCTTTGATTGTTGAAGTCCAAACATCCAAAAATCTAGCAGTATTCTTGTGAGATGAAGCTAAATGTTCAGCAAATGGTCCAGGGTGTTTCCAGTAATGGAATCCCAAAATACCATGTTGGTCTGGTCCACCACCAAAGAATAGAACAACACCTAAGATGATCAAACCAGTAGCAGTTAAAATTTTAATTGAACCAATCCAAAATTCAGCTTCACCAAAGAATTTAACAGATAAAAGGTTTAACAACACAATTGATGCCCAGAAGATAGCAATCCACACAGCAACATTAATAGACTCATTCCAGTATTGAATAACAAATGATGCAGCAGAAATTTCAGAAGGAACCAAAATTGTTTGAGTGTAGAAAAGATTGATACCAGCAGTAAATGCAAGTGTTTTGTTTCCGGTATATCTCTCAACCAAAGCATTAACTGTTGCTTGACCAGAGAGAGGAATATAAGTCACCATTTCAGCCAACTGATTCATGATGGACCACACAAAGATACATAAAATCGAATATCCGGTAACCAAAGCAGCAGGTCCAGAGTTAGACAAGGCAGCACCAGAACCAACAAATAAACCAGTACCAATAGCACCAGACAAAGCGATAAGTTGAATGTGTCTTGATTTCAAAGCTTGTTTTGTTTCAGTATTAATCTGGTCAGTTTGACTTGGAATTGATTTGCCATCATTAGACTCAATCTCACCAATCAAAAGGTCTGCAGATGCAGGCATTATTTCTATTCTATCATTTTTCTTCTCATTTGATGACGCATGTTGAACTGGTATGCTTCCAAGTTCATACAACTCTGTTGAAGGCTTTCCAATGTTGTTCATTATGTTAGCTATAGTTGTATTGATATTTGCCGGATGATTATAGTAATGCGGGATCGATATAGCTTGATATATGTAATAGTAATATGTGTCAATTGATTATAGTTTTCTTGTTTGGATATATAAATATATTATGCGTGAAGATAAACAGTTTTCGAACTTGTATGAGATGCTTCCAGAGTCAATTTGGTGTTCCAAAAAGCTGGAAATACCAGATATTTTATAACCATCAGGATTTGAGATGTTGATTCTCGGAATATATGCGGTTGGTGCAGTAAATCTGTGAATGACCGTGATCCAAGGCATGATCGACCATATGGTTCGTCCTACCACCCCTTATCAAAGTTATAACGCAGTTTGCATAAAGGGTGCATATGTATGTTAAGTATGCTGCGTTTCAATACCTATCAGATGACAGAGATCGTATATGAAAAAGAGGAGAAACGGAGTAGAATCTATTAGAGCTGCACTTCGGAGCTTCGTGCGGCAGATAGAAGAAATTTCATGTGGGGAATTTTCCAATTTGAAGTATACAATAATACGTACATATTCGACTGGATGTTAAATGGGCTTGATACGATATCGCTACGCATATAGATAAATATAATTTCCATTGTACACGATAAGCTGATTTGTACGTCCAATTGGCAGTTAATACGTGACAAACACGAGAACTCCGGTGGCAGACGAGCCGAGCCAAATGACGTACAAGACGTACAAGAAGATGGCATTCGAAGGAAAAGCCGAAGGGCGGCTGACGCACATCCCTCAATGCAGCCCTGCGAAACGGTATACAAAACTTTAACGCCATGTTGTTTTCGCTTGGAGGTGTCCAGAGCCCATCTCTAATGGTATAACTTGACGAGCAGATCACTGCTTGCATCTTAAGTTGAATGGTGAAAACCCTTGATCATCGATACTTGAGGCTATGTACTAGTTGGCATCCAAATTTTAATTCATTACGCATCTCCATGCATGTTAATCTAGGGCTCTCATGGGCCATCCCATCTTCGTATCACCTACATGCCGAGGCCCTCACCTTGTCACTGCATGACCATAGGAAAATTGACACTGGCTTTTGGAGGCCTCTGAGACTAGCTTCTAGCAACTTCACACACAGATCTCCTAATTTTTTATAAGTACTATGTACGTGTTTTTCAAGATCAGGGCTTTAATTATATACCAAATATGTAGTGTTTAGACGTCCAGGTCAATGAATTCAGAAATGGGGCACTCAAAAGAATCAATCGTCAGATACCTCGCGACCGGTTTTTCATGAAAATTGAATTTGGCTGTGATGATGTCGTTTGATTATATAAGCAGAGCTTTTCCAGCTAACCCACAAATCCCAATTAGGCTAGTTTTCATTCTACGTCAACGTTGGGTTGCCTCCAACCTTGCTGTACGTACTTTCAAACAACCCATCATCATATAAGTTTCCAGAAGACATTCCAGGTTGTGTGTACTGGAGTTATATGCTGGTGCATCATATACGGTATCATGTATTGTATGGTATATATGTTATATATGGCAGTCAAGTTTAAGAAGATGTCTATACTTGTTTCTCTAATTCCAGCAAAAGATGATGCCTTCCTACCTGTCATTCGATTGACATGCAGCTGGAGAATGCGCTGGCAGTTCCAAGTTCCAACAGAAAAGGCACCCGCATGCTAAAAATTTTTTTGGAGGGCAGGTGAAAACAGTTTTCCCAGCCGTGTATATGCATGAATATGGAATGCTTGTTGCAACCAGCCAGCTGGCAGTTGGAAACGGCCTAAAATATTTTGATGCTTTTGATAGTTGACTCTTTATCAAGGCGTGTAAACATTCATGAAGTCTGTGCATACAAATTTGTATGACAAATATTTTGTGCGCTTTAAACTTATACCCACTAGCTGTCAAAAAGTCAAGCCCTCCGGTTCGATAGAAGATATATGACCGAGGCTACAATAAGTTATAACTTACACCCCATCCGTAGTTTGAATTTTATTGGATTCCATTATGAGTCAATTTCAACCCAATTCACGAATAAACTATTAAATCTTCATTTAAAATTCATCATATTATGCATTAAAAATAATACTAATAATAACATGTTCGTCGTTAAACAATATACATATATGGTTCAAGCTGCAATATATAATAAAAAATAGATAATAAATCGATAACACTTCAAAAATTAAATGTATATAGGCATCTATATGTTTAAAATTATGAATTTATTAAAAAACTATACTATAAAGTTTTGCATGTACAAATGTATATATCTTCAATAAGACAATTAGCTATAAATGTGTTTAGTACTTCATTGATTTTATGCACGTGTTTTAATTTAATTGTCATCTTAATATATAGGTTTAAAAACTTTCTCAAAAATATAGTTGTTGTTGTTCTGTTTTTACCAAAAAAAGAACATTCTAGCTACATATATTAAAATTTAAAACTAAAAATAAGCAATATAAATATAACACATATATATATGTAAGATGTATTAATACAGTAAAAGTAAAATTGTAACAGACGTGGTAAAGAAAAAAAAGTAATATATGATCAGTTAAAAGTGATATAATTTAAAATTAAGGATCAAAAGGTGATATAAATCGAAAAAAATAAATACTCTAGTTGAAAGAGATTTCTAAAATTTGAAGTTCATTCGAATTATATAATATTAGATGATAAATATTGATTCCAATTGCCACATCAATTTAATATTTTTAACTTTCAATTTAATATATGCCTATATGTGTGTTCTTCAACTTGAGCTTAATTGGATTCTGGTCGCCGTCAATAAACATGGGCAATTCCAAGTATAATTTCAGTGCAAGGATATATAGCCTATGGGGTATATGTATAACCACAAAAAGGTTGGCGGGAATTCTAAAATAGGCAAGTATACCCCAGATTGAAACGTATACGGGCTACCGAAGATATTTGTATGGCAATTCAAATTTTTGCCCGCGACATACAAGGGTTTTTTCAGTAGTTTTGATCAAATTCACCTGAGATCAGTACTCAAGAAATTATAACTTAAAGCTGTGGATCATTAAAAGATTAAAAGTTAAGACATGCTTAAGAGTCAAAAGTCTCATCCAGTCACCGTACGTTTATATATGATGTTGAAGTATGAAAATAGAAGGATCATTTTTAGATCCATGTTCTATAAACTTTCCAAACGGACACCACCGTATATAAATCATGCGCATATTGCAATACACTTGCATTCGAAGTCCCACTGTGCACATCTACGTAGTTTCTACATAGAAATCCCAATTATGAGCTGATTGAACTGGAATGTCGTGCATGATATCTATCAGCTGACATGGAATCATTGATCACAGTTTTACATTAATAATTCGATGGTGTAACTTATCAAAACCTTTTGAAACTTTGAATTCATTGTTGGTTGGCTGGCGTGAATCAGTGGAACACTAGCTTGTATTATAACATTACCTATAGCAAAATGAAAAGTGATAATAAATTCGAAGCATGGTAATCCTCTATGGAAATGGGTTTTGCATAAATCAGAAATGAAAGGTAAATCAGTTTTGACTATAATCAATTCAAATTCTAACCATATTCATTGATATCAGTAATGCTAGACGCCATTCGTAGTGTGAACATTTTCCTATATCAAGAGCTATCATTTCAAGTGAATGTCGTATAAACCCAGATATAATTAAGCCATCAAGACGTCCCGTGATTTGAAATGAATCTTCCTCCTGCAGAATTGAACACATTTCCAGCGCATGATGATTTCAATTGGACAATCTGTAGCAAGTATCCATGATTGGTATATTACTTATTTCAAAGCTTATACGCAGAACGCGGTTAGTCTTGGTGTTAATTTCTGAGGTAATTTAAAATAAAGCAAATCATCCGACATCTCTTGTAGCTGGCGATATTTATAACAGATATGACTGGAATTGAAGTATCTATATGTGGTGATGTTATATGTTGATATCTTTCTGAATAATCAGTAGTTGATTGCTTCTGTATGATTCGAAAGATGGTATCTGTGTATCAGGTTGTTTTGTTCACACCTGTAAAAGTGAAGATGACTATATGTTACACTTGTCGAAACTGGTGGCCCAGCTTGGTTTAAACTTATCGGGATCCAGCCTGTTTCATCTCAATAAAACATTGTGTTGCACACGACTTCCACCATCTATACGTTTCTCGAAAGTTCAGATGAGAACTACAACTCATGGTAACAAATATAAAGAGACCAAGAAATATATAACTGCCATCCATACACACGAAACAGAACCATTCAAGCAAATAAAATACTCTTATTTTGATACTTTATATGTCATAAGTATTAAGCATGCAATATGATTCCACAACTTCCATATATAGGGGAGTAAGAAAAAGAAAACATAACACCCCACCACCAATTGAACAACACATCGTCAAGAAAAGACTTCTGGATCATCTTCAAATATTGTCACTGGATCCAAATGCAGGAAATTTAAGTTTGTTGAAATCCACAGGATCAAGATCGCCATTTGAGTCTCCCCTTTTCAACAAGAAAATATACGATGCTAATAAAATTCTCAATAATCAAGTTGACCCTAACCGAGTTGTCATTCATAACATAGATCAATTTCTCAGAGAAAATGCAGATGGATTTGATAAGTATATCAGTTCCAAAAAAGTGGATAAATTTGAAGATATTGATGTTGATGGTCTTGTCATTCCAAATATTGAGTTTCTAGATGCACAAAATAATGTCGATTCCAGTAATAGCTCATTGCAAGCTATCTTTTACGATATGTTTGAGAACAGGATGAATGGTGCTGACTCTGGTGATAGCGCCGCTTATTATCAAGAGTACGTCTCCAAGTATTGGTCCGTCGTGAAATACTACAATCCACGACAACTTGTTTATGATACATACATCAATTGGAGAGCCAATTTTGAGACTGATAATGATCTTGATATGGATATAGATCAGGAAGAGTTAGCAAGCATATCTGAAATCCCTCAACAGGAGAATAGATGGATAAAGACGACTTCGAATTATGGTTCCTACTATGAAACCGAAGTGCCTTCATCTCATTGTTATGGTTTTTTTAATGACTTAATGAGGGGACCTTCGAATAATCATTTTGATATGGAGGAGGCTGATGATTGCATGATGCTGGATTGAATATAATATGAACTCGAGCTGTTTGACGTAACTTCGTAACAGAAGGTTCAATGATATTTTCAGTTCACAAATTGTTTCCTTGAAATTTGTGGTGATTCGGTGATAGCTTAGAAGTGTTTACTTATCTATACAAGTTTAAGCAGTGAGCGCATGGCTGCGGAGCAGTCTTAGGTTCTGCACGAAGCTTAATTATATTTCATGTTAATCGATAATATGACATGACTACGTTTTTGACGAATTGATTATATACATTAGATCTTTTCTTTCTCACTTTTCAATCGCACCGAAGAAAATATGGCAAGTATATATATTCATGAATTTATATAACTGTTGTATACAACTTAACCGTTGTATATATAAACTGAATTGGTAATTATGTGAGTTCAATGTTCTCGTACCCCCATGTGGTAAAAACTTTGTACTGTGTTCATCTATATAATTTCAGCGAGCGGAGAACAGGCCGTCTGAGTACAAAGGCATGTTGGATTAGCTTTAATTAACCCACATGGAGGAATCAAGCTTCAACATGGTGGTGATAACAGACCGAATTCCAGAAATAATCCATTTCATTTGCTGTATTGGGAAGAAAGTTGGCTGCAACGTTCATGGACGCCGTTGACAGAAAGAAAAAACAAAAACGTGCTCATCAATTTCTCAGTGATCATTGTCTAGGCGATTGTGCGCAGTATAGCATTTACGCATACTATACAGATAGATCTTCACAACTTCTTGTTCTGCTTCGTTGAAGTTCATTCATGTTGACACCATGTGCTCCATGGACACTAGATATACTCATTTTTCATTGTCAAACGATGATACTGCCATACGATCAGATCGTTATTCAGAGAATTCTGCTTAAATATCACCACTTTCCCCAACTTTCAACCCTATTCCCATAACCATGTTCCAAATTTTATTCCTCTGCTCCTTCAAACATTTGTCAACATCACCACCATGATTTCATCATCATTCAAACTGGCACCATTGTTGTTGTTAGCCATCACTTCACAGGCTGCCCTTACAAGAACAATTCCAAAAGAACAGCAGAAGAACGAGTTGGAACAAGCCATTAATAATGCCACTCCACCAGCTCCACTGAACGATGATGCTATCATCAACTCTACTTTACACTCTCTTTATGCCATTGGAAACAACACTGAATTAACCAAGTGTGAAAAATGTATCACTAGATTAACTTTGGGTAAATCTTTGGCTTTGACCCGTCCAGATTTGATTCCTCAAATTTGGTCTGAATGGTGCATCGGTGAAGGTAGGACTTCTGCTTCTACTTGTAAGTCCACCTACAATAGAAACACTGTTGTTTCTTCTAACACTGGTACGAACTTTGCTAACATGTTAACTTTGATGGATGTCACCAGTTTGGATGCTGAATACTATTGTTACTATAAAGAATCCGGTGCATGTGCTTTTCCAGAAACTCCTGACATTGATATTTCTCATCTATGGCCAGAGAAGCCAGAAAAGGCTCATATTGCTCCAGAACCAAGCAATGAGACTTTCAATGTCTTGCACATCTCTGATTTTCATATTGAGTTGGATTACACTGTTGGTGCTGAAGCTAATTGTTCCTCAAGTATGTGTTGTACTCCTCATAGTGAGAATAAGTTGTACGTTCCTGAAGGTTACAACTTTGAAGAAGCATTGGGTTTGAACGATAATGAAGTTTCCGGCTTGAATTACTACGATCTACAACAAGGTGACGATGGTAAGTGGACTAAAGGTGAATGGATTGGTGCCAACAAGTCTGTCTGGGAACCAGCTTATGCTTTTGGTCATTATGAATGTGATGCTCCTGAAATTTTGATCAATTCTTCATTGCACTCCATTGCTGACTTCCAAGCTGCCAACAATTTAACATTTGATTTCAGTATTTTCACCGGTGATCTTGTTGACCATGATGAATTGAAGTATACCGGTTACCAAATGACTGTGGACTCTGAAGAAATTGTTTTCAGAGATATCAAACAAAAGTTGCAAGATATTCCAGTTTACGCTGTCATGGGTAACCATGATACTTTCCCATACGGTGAAATTGCCAGTGAGAAATCTGGTTTCAGTAACATGTTTGACTGGAACGCTGAACTGATGGCTGAAATGTGGTACGATTTCGAATGGTTAGATGCTGAAGAATCTCAACTGGTTAGAACACATTACACTGGTTTCAGTGTTACCACCAAAAGAGGTTTGAAGGTTATCTCATTGAACTCCAACTGTTGGTACATGAAGAACCATTACTTGTATGCTAACATGACCCGTGATCCAGATCAATTTGGTCAATTCGAGTTCTTGATTGAAGAATTGGTTGAAAGTGAAGCTAATGATCAAAGAGTCTGGATTATCTGGCATATTCCAGTTTCTACCTCTGAAACCTTGCCAATTCCTGCTAAGATTTGGACCGATATTATTGAAAGATTCTCACCATACACTATTGCTGCTATGTTTAATGGTCACACACATAGAGATGAGTTTTCATTGTTGTACAAGGGTAATGGTACTGACTCCAGTGCTAAGACTGAAGATAACTTGATCAATTTTTCTTGGATTGAACAAGCTGTCACCCCATGGGTTGAGAACAATCCAGGTTGGAGATACTACACAGTTGACACTGAAACTTTTTCAGTGATGGATTCTTTCAACTACTACACCAAATTGAATGAGACTTTCTACAACTCTGGTGATGCCCCAGTTTGGGAATTTGAGTACTCTGCTAGAGAGGCATATGGTGTTCAAGACTGGCCTGCTAATGCTCCATTGAATGCTACTTACTGGCACAAGGTTGCGGAATTGATGCACAATGACAAACAATCATTACAGACTTACGAAAGTTTCGCTAAGAGATTCTCTCCATTCACTTCCAACTGTGTTGATTCATCTGACTGTGATTATGACTGGTGTTACGTTACCTCTTTCACTAATGAACAATTGGAAAACTGTTACAAGGCAGAAGACGTTACTGCTCCTACTTATTAATTAATGCATTTCTTGATATTGATACACTTTTAACTCTTCTTCCGTTTTTTCTGGGTGTTCGTCATATGCATGTATTTGCACATTCAGGACCCCTAGACATTTATAATATAATTCTTTAAATTCTTTCAGTTTAATATATGATAATTTTTCTGTACTATTTCGAAAACCGTGATTGCGAGCTGCTTCAATCTATAATTGATAAATCAATGGAACATATTTCCAATATATCATGTGGCACTGAGTGTACTCTAAAGTAGACTATGACTTAGGATGCTGATAAGGGCTTAGAGCTTGATTCAAACTAGAAAGGTAAAAGGAACAAGAAAAGCAAGTGGAACGTAGAAATACAAATAAGAGAGAGAGAAATAGATTTCAGCCTAGAGTTGCGCGAGAGGCTAATATAATCTAGCGATTATATCACACTGCGTATATATATATCCAAGCAATTAACACCAATCAGCTAGTAAAAAACAGTTTATATTAAAACAAAGTAAAACAGTCCAAAAGAGTGTATAGTGTATAAAAGCTATGGAGGAGGGAAATCAAATACAGAACAGAAGAATAAAAGCAAGAAAAGGTTGTAAACACCGTATGCAAATGCAGTAATAAAAACAAGGAGAGAAAAAAAAAACAAGAATAAAAATCAAAAAAAGTAATTCAATTCAATTAAAATAAAAACAGGAGTTATTCTAATCTAGCATTCAAATATCGAGCATATTCGACAATATACTCATCAAAACGCATTGGAACAGTTTCCAAATCAATACTCAACTCGTTAGTTTCAGGATCATGAGTACCGTCATCATGTCTAGTTATACCTTCATCAGAATGACCCATGATGGTTAGATGACGTTTCGTATAAGATCTTGTACGCAGATATTCTTCTTTAACTTCTTCATCTTGACAATATTCACCTTCATTGTCATCACTTGGACACTCAGCATCATCAACCCATAATCTCAAGAAACGTTTATATGTGTGACCTGGTTCTGTAAGTCTATCCAAAGCACCAGGATACTTACGTCTCAAGATTTGTTCATAACGATGTGGCATATGAGTACGAACACCTTCAAAGAAAGTAGGAATCATAACTGATAATTCTTCAAAACCATAAGGATTGTTGTTTCTGCAATGGTACAATTGTTTATTATCTTGCAATTCTTGAACTTTGGATGCCATTTCATTCCAGAAATCATTCTTATCTTCAGCTTCATCATTGTGCTTACCGAAATCAGGATCAACAATGGTAGTCATTGCTGTATCAATGTGCCATGAATTGGTTAGGAAATTAGGAGTCCATGCAACAGCGGTTAAATCAATGTACATACCGGATTTAGTGTCAATGAAACGACCATCAATTGCATTAGCACCTTCACCTCTGTTTCTAGAGTAAAAACTTGGACCAATGTCCAAATAATAAGTACCTAAACCAGCAGCATATTGATCTTGAGAAGAAACATCAACGATTAGGGAATTGTTATGATTCTTCGCCAAAGTTAACAAAGAATCAACAGTAACAATAACATCAATATCTTCATCCCATGGTAAAGTTAAACCATTTCTAATCCAACCAAGCATGGAACCATATGCAACCCAAGAAGTGATGCCGGATTGATAACAAAAACGAAGCCAAGCACGGCCCATACGATGAATGATAGCCTTTCTATGAGCTTCTGGCATCTCATGACCATTAAAAAACCTCCAATCATAATGATCACCTCTATAAGTACCTTTTAATTTAGCTTCTTGTAAACCTTTGGAATATTGTTGACCTTGTGCATTGTAAACGTCTAGAGAGTATTCAATGGAAGAAAGGATCTTGTAATCTAAAGATTCTTCAATGGATCTGTGGGTATAAACTTCCAATTTGAGTGTGTTTGAGATGTGTTCTACGGACTTTCTTAACTTAGTCAGTTCTTCATCTTGATCCCAGATAAAATTATTTTCAGTCAATTGCTTGGAACGCATAACTTCCAAATCGTCACTAGGCTTCATCAAATACGAGTCATCATAAACCAGATCATTAGAATCAAAAAATGGTTGTTTTTTAATGTTCGTATTGTATAAGCTTCCAATTTGTTTAACAGTGTTATCCAATCTTAAAAAGTTTGGATGGCCATAAAGTGAATCCAAAGACTTCTTGACACGCTTAGCTTCTTTGTAGAACACGGTTCTCAGCATGTCAAACAGACTGCCATCTTTTTTGGAGACGACAGATTTCTTGGTCAAATCATCAACTTCAGTTCTAATAATAACAGAAGAACCATCAATACCGGCACCCAAGAATTGGATACGGTCAGCAGGAGGGGCGTTGGCGTAAAGATACGACGAACCATACAGAATTCTGCCCTCTTTGGACATCTTACGCTCTGTTGCGCGGCCACCAGCGAATCTGAAAGGATAAAGAGGGAAAGATGTTTCAGCGACGTCTGAGTTGATATCTTGACAGTCTAATGCATATGAGTCCTCATGGTAGTTTTCAACTTCGAATAATTGAGCAAATTGATGGCAGTTCATGTGAAAAAGGTCTTTGGCATTCCAACGAGTGTATGATTCTTCAAACAAGTCATGATTTGATTCATTCAATTTTTGTAAAACTTCAGGGTTCATGTTGTGCAACTTCCCACGAAGGTCCACCCAGTCATTCCAAGAGAAAGGTAACGAAAAATGAGGGTCCAACACACCATTGTTTTCCAACAAATGAAACTTTAACATTTGAAGCCAAATAGAGGACATTAATCTTGGGTCAAAGACAAATTGAGTGGTGTAGTTTGCTTCAGCATTTGAATTCAAAACGAGGTCTTTAGGAGGCAACACGATATCTCCCAATTTAGACATTTGAAACTTCTGAGCGGTATATAGAGTTTGTTCATCTGTGATTTCATGATTAACTTCAAGATATTGCTGTTGGTTGTAGATATAAGTTGTTGACGGCACCAATAAGAGCACCATGAAGCAAAGGTAAATAGCCAAGATGTGTTTCTTCCTCGAGAGAAGGCAAGACCGGAGTCTTGAAAGTGTGTGTGTGAAAGTGGAGTTGATCATTTTTCCATTCAGAAGAGGTTTTTCCATTGTGCTGTGGAGAGTTATAAACCTGTGCCCGTGTGATTATTTGAAGATGAGAAGAAAAAAAGAAGGAAAAAGGTTTTCATGATAAGAGCAAGCGAAAGTACCACGGTCCACTTATACTCAGAGTCAGAGTCAGACCCTCCCACACGACTCTCACACGACCACACAATTAAAAATTCATAGTAGTTTCATAGCGACAAGCGACGAATTGTTTCTTTTTCCCTAGTCAAATTACTATTAAGGTAGCACTGTTCTCACTGTTCTGCCAATACCAATAATCTCGATTGCTTAGTTAGTTAGTTAGTCTCGAAATTCCTCTAATTGTCTTCTGTATTCTCAATTGTTAGCACTGCTCTTTGTTATTTATAATCCCCAGCCACAATCAACCTTATTGTCCCGGCCTACTGCTATTGTTGTCTCGGACCTCTGAGACCTGAGATCATTCTGTGAGAAGTGAGCGCATTCTATTGCAGCGTTTTGGCCAATTTCCATTAAATCAGAAAATTTGTTAATTGTGAGAAAAAGAGTGAGATCGATCGTCGCTTTATCGTCGCGTCGAATTTGACTCCCCCGGACTTATTTTGCTGATCTAATATTCCGTACAAACCATACATTATATTATACACAGCTATATAAACAAATTAATCAACTCCAACTACCTTCATAATGATGCTTCACATAGCAATATGAATCACAATCATCTGGTCCCTCTCTTAAGGTTCGCAGAGGATAAACAACACTGTCTCCAACAACCAAAGGAGCATCTAACTCGGTGATCAAATGCCAATCAATTCCAACTCCAGGCTCATGCTTAGGTCCATATAGAGCATTGTTCATTCTTTTAACTGATACATCCACAATTGTAGAATTCTCCAATGAATTAAAATGAGAATAAATAATATCGCTGAAAACTCTTGGTCCAGTCCATGTCATAATGTTTGTACCATCACATTCATCAATGCCAAATGTATACCACCAAGCAACTAATTTATCATCTATTTGAGCTTGGAATGTAGTTGAAACAATTGTAGCAATTAATTTACCCAAAATAGGATGTCCTGGACTAGATTTAAAGCACCATTGGTTTAATTGTAGTCTCATTGGTCCAGATTTCCAACCCCATTTATCATCATTATTACGATCATCTTCAATACCACAAACAAATCCAATGTTTCTATTTGAATCAAACCATGAATCCACTGGTTGTCTCATCCAAACATCTGTGTCTGAATATGTACCACCATATGCATACACGTACAAGTAACGTGCAAAATCAGCTTTCAAAATAACTGTGGGCATCAAGTTATAGGCAACTTCAACTTCTGGAACATCTTTATATTTCAACTCAAACATTTTTTGTATATCTGTATCATGTAAAAAAGTATGATCGTAATTAGGATTATAATCGTGCCATCTTTGATAAAATGATGTTGTTGGGAAATCACTAGCTTTATCACCGATCCAAACTTGATAAATATTCTTAGGAATAGGCCCTGCATTAGCTGAATCATATGGGAAATATTTCTGTAGTCTGTTGAAAGTTATATGTGAGTTTAATGGGCTGGCACCAACACCTGCTATTGGGTTCTTCTGATAAAACTCAGTTAGAAGATGGTCTGTTTTGGTATCATGATGTGTGCTGTATAACTGTGAAACGGTGGTTAGCTGCACTACCAAAATCGATATGAACCATCCAGCTAGTATGGAATATTTTGTTATTGATGAAAAATCGTCAAAAAGCATGGTTATTTGAGATGAGCTAATGGTGTTTTCATGGACGGTTGGTAGTTACCAAAATGAGGTTTTTTGGTGATGTTGTAAATCTTGTTGACCATCTGAAATTTAGCCTTCAAGAGTCAGGGACCGTGCAACTTTTTTTTTCCTATTCCAGCTGGTGCACTTCAGTTACCCGTACGCGTACTCGACTCACGAGTCACGACTCTCTAACACCCCCCTCCTTCTAATAAAAATCAAAAATGCAAAAGGATATCATTAATACAATTGTACATGAGAATTTGAACACATATACACTCTAATTTTCCTCTTTCCAACTACCTTCATAATGATGTTGAACATAACAATATGACTTACAATCATCAGGTGCTTCTCTCAAAGTTCTAAATGGATAAACAACACTATCACCAACAACCAATGGAGCATCCAATTCAGTGATCAAATGCCAATCAATTCCAACTCCAGGCTCATGCTTAGGTCCATACATTTCCCTTTTTATTCTATTCACAGAAACATCAATCACTGTTGGATTTGACAATGAATTGAAATGTGAATAAATAACATCTGAAAACACTTGAGGTCCAGTCCATGTCATGATATTAACACCTGAACACTCATCAATACCAACAAATGAATGCCACCAAGCGACTAGTTTATCATCTAATTTGGCTTGAAAAGTCGTTGAAACAATAGTTGAAATCAACTTTCCCAAAATTGGATGTCCAGGACTACCTTTGAAACACCATTGATTTAGTTGCAATCTGATAGCTCTTGATCTCCAACCATACCTGTCCTCGTTGTTACGGTCATCTTCAATACCACACACAAACCCTATATTTCTATTTGAATCAAACCAAGTATCAACAGGTTGTTTCATCCAGACGTCAGTATCTGAATAAATTCCACCATATGCATACACGTATAAGTAACGCGCAAAATCAGCTTTCAGAATGACACTTGGTAACATATTATAAGCGTATTCAACCTCAGGGACATCTTTGAATTTTTGGTCAAACATTTCTTGGATATCAGAATCATGTAACAACTTGTGGTTATAGTTTGGATTATAGTTATGCCACCTGTCATAAAATGGTGTATCTGGGAAATCACTCACTTTAACACCTAACCAAACTTGATAAATATTCTTTGGAATTGGACCAGGGTGGACTGAATCATATGGTAATGCTTTAGAGAGTCTGCTGAAAGTGGTATATGAATTTAATGGATTGGCTCCAACACCTGTTTGTGGGTTTTTCTTATATAGATCAATCATCAAATGATCAAATTTTGAAGTATCACTATGTGGGTTATAAATTTGAAAAACTGTGGCCAGTTGAACAACCAAAATTGATACTATCCATCCTGTCAGTATTGAGTATTTGGTAGTTAATGAATATTCTTCAAAAATCATACTGAATGTGTTGAGTTCTTGAAACTTGATATTTTTGGTATTTTTTTTACTAGCTACAATTCTTGGAAAAAAAAGAACAGAACTTGAAGCAAAAGTTGCCATATGTACTTCATTCGAGCTCTATCTATCTATCGGTCATATAAAAAGACGTAACTTCACCATTTTTTTCATTGATTGTGTCTCTTGAGTTTAATAATCAACACGAAGCTTAAGTATAGGAGTCGCCTTATAGAAAATCACCCATAAATAAATAGCTTTGACTCGTGTGACTATATTGTTTTCGAGAATCTTTTTGATATCGGCGATTGAGCGCGCGTGAAGTCGAGAAGGGCCCCTGTTAAAGGTTTGGTCAAAGTTACCCACCCGTCTACTCGACTCGACCGGAGTGAAATTTCATCTATTTCAACAGTGAACACGTACTTTCATCTTTTGATTAAACATCAAAGAAACACACAATACAAAAACATGTCGATACCAACATACAACATAAATACAAAATCAAATCATATAAAACAGGTACTATTGGTATCACTTTACTTGATCTCATTATGGATAGCGCATCGTGTCACTAAAGTTGTCATGTCGCCGACAAATAGATGGTATAGAGAATCTGAAAATGAATCGATAAACAAAATAATCACAGAATTCAAATCTACTTATCCTTCATATTCAACCAGAAATGCTAATCCTTTTAATCCTGTAACTACTTATAACAGATTACAGTCAAAATTTCCATATCTGGCTCAATATGAAAATGATACCAACCGCACCAAATCCACTATTCCTAAGACTATACATCAATTTACAGATTTTGTTTCAAAAACTGAAGATGAAGATGGTAAAACCACAAATGCATATCAACTTAAATTAACTTGGGCTTCATTGAATCCAAATTACGAGATTAAACAATGGGAAACCCAAGATTTGATCAACTTCGTTGAAGAGAATTTCAAGACCACAATTCCTGAGATCCACGAGGCTTTCAATTTCCTATTACCACCAACTTATCAATCACAATATCAGCAACATCATTATTCACCAAAGATAAAGAATGATAAGAATCAGCATTTAGAATTTGCTAAATACTTGATTCTTTTCATTGAAGGTGGGTTATACACAAATCCAAATCTTCAGATTACTAAACCTGCTGATTTTTGGTTTGATTCAGATAGACCAAGTTTGAAGTTTGCCACTGGTATAATACACGATGATAACTCCGAAAGAATCAGTAAACCAATTGACAGACTCCGTTTTGGCTCTCATGTGATTAAGTCATCTCAAAGACATACTATCTTGGCTGAAGTTATTGCTGAAACAGTGAAGAATGTTTTTCAAAGACAATTAAGTGCACAAAATGATGGTCTTACTGAATTTCCAGCTGAGCTGAGATCATATAGATACAATGATAAGTGTTTACCAGGTGGTGATCCGAATAGAGATGTTATCAATGACAATTTGTTCAGTGAAGTTGTTTTAAGTTATGTTAACTCATTAAGTAACCCAACAGTTTTGGATTTGAATTATGATGGTTTGAGTAGAGGCTTGGGTGGTTGGAGTAATTTAGTTGGACCTGAAAGAACGTATAATTCAACTTTAGTCGATTGGAAAATCTTGAGTGGCCTGAAAGCTCCTCTGGTTGTTAATGATTTAGTTTTTTATCCACAAGTTAGTTTCAACAAGTGTGATGCTGGGGATGATTTCAAGTTGCAAGAATGGTGTTATTTGGAAATTTGACCCTGTACTTCGTATTTTGTTCCCTGTATTCCCCTTTTCATTTATAGAAATTCGACTTCTTATTCTATTAAGTAGCAAACACATAGACACTGAACCGAGCTCAAGTTTGGGTAATTAAGATAGCGCACCACACCAGCCACAATATCCAGCTGTTCAGAAGGCGGTGCCCCATAGTCCTGATTTCACAGACTTCTCGAAATAAGTGTTGTGGCCGTAAGAATAACAATCGAATTGCCTCTTTCGTACATTTATATGCGCGCGTATATTTTTGCACCATATACAATGTTGCAGTTGTGGTTGCAATTGCAGTTGCCGGATTTGAAAAAAACTTCACCGTTGTCATTTTTCTAAAGAAATAACTTATCAACACATATCTCCAATTCCAAAAAAAGTAGAGACATGTAAACAGACTCCTGAAATACTAGGAGTAATTAAATCTATATATAGCCAAGTCATGCCGTATTAAAAGAAACCGAATTAAAGTACTATCATGTGGTCACTGTTGTAGCGAAATTCTGATATCATTAAAAGTAAATAAATAAGGCCAAGAGGGTTGGAGTCGGCCTAACTTCTTAGTCATAATATTTATATGTAATTATTTCTAGAATCATAGAAAGTGTTTATTTGAAATGATAATTGGTGTGGGGAGGGCATTTGTTTTCGATATTGTTGAGTGCACTACCAAAGGAGCAGTTATGCAACATTTGCAGAGAGGTACGGAGATTGAATCTTGATTGATTTGTGTGTATACTTGTGTGTGTACTGATTAGACTCGACGCGTCGGTACGTCGATTACAAGTATATTCAACTTTTTTTATATTCCGTCAGCACGCGTCACCTTCTGATGGATGGCGTCGATGCTTTTGATCATGTTGAAGACAAAAATGCATCACATGTGATAAATCTATCATCAATCAATACCTTACGCAATATCTCACCACACCCCATACTCAACAATCAGAAAACTTCAATCCAGAGAAAAAAAACTATAACATTGAAATAAACCAGACATCAGGTGAACTCAATTCAAACTCAATGCAACATAGATATTCAAAAACATGAACGAATCCCTAAAATCAATAGATTTAGAACCATCACTGATCTATCGGATTTCCAGCAATGTGCACTTTGGCAAAGTTTTTAGATTGGTAATATTTCTTACTTTATTATTCTGTCGTTTCCAAACATTAAAGAATTACAACAGAAGGCACGATAGCACTTTCAAATTCAACAAAACATATCATTTATATCATCATTTCTTTGGATCTTTTCTTCAAACTATTCTCATTTATGTCATTTCTCAGAGTTTGATTTGTCGGTTCATTGGTATGGGATATATTGCCAAATTTATATTATGGATATTCGATAAACTTGAGATTCAAGTTATAAGATTGATCATTAGAATTCCATATGATCCATTGTCTGAAGTGATCAATAACGTGAATACTCTAGTCAGTGTCACATTGCCTTTGGAAATTACGGATTTGGAAATGAAGCTATATTATGATTATCCAGGATGGTTTCAACTCTATAAGACTGTGATGGGATTTTGGTCTATATTCAAAGGGGCTTCATTTTTATTTTGGTTTTTGTTTGCTGTGAATTCATTGTGTTGTACCCATAGTTATGAAAGAAAAGGCAGCAACAGTATTGAACCCCGCGCAAGATCATTATATATCTGGGCTGAACAAATTCAGTATACATTCGATTATGTTGAATCAATTCCAAATTTCATTCAGTATCTTATCAAACCACAAAATTCATATCTTATGATTCACTCTTTTTGCTGTCACAATTTCCTACTTTGCATTCCATGGTGTTTTGCAATCTTGTCCGAATTCATACCCCTATTTTTTGCCCTTTTGGTCATTGAGATAGCAATACCAATATTCTTAGTAGAAGTGGTGATACAAGCTGAATTCGGCTGGACCAATATCTGTGAACAGTTATTCTCATTTTTATATACCATTACCTCAAGTGAAAATCAAAATGCTTCATTCTTCTCCGAGACTATCAAATATGCAATTCAATTGAAAGTATTTAAAATCAATCATTCTTCTTTGTTCTACTTTGGTATACCGTTCACTTTCCTAGTTGCCATGTACATAATGATTAGAATTTCACATAGATCTTTGTTTTGGACAGCTAGGAGGATCAAATTTATTGTTCTACCTCCTAAGAATCCAACTGGTTTGGGTACTTATGAAGTTAGAACAATTGAAAGTGTTTATGTGTCTATTTGGCATTTAGTGTTGAAGGTTTATTATTGGTCATTTGATCGTGTGGTTGATGATAATTATGAAGATTTGGATGATAATAATGAAACGGTTGGAACTCTTGTTGAAAGGTTAGTTGACGTATGTGGTGTTCCATTGAGTGAACAATATAGAGGGAAGAAGATGTTACAAAAAGAACTTATGCTACTTATGAAAGACTCGCCAATTACAGAAGAGATAGAATTTGGAGAGTTTCTAATGAAATGTTGCAATGATACGAAAAAATTGAAAAAATATCCATTGAAAGAGATTGAACATTTTCTCTTGACCGGAGTGAAAGTTTCGGCAGGTCCATTAAGTAAGATTCCAAACCAGTTGTTATTAAGATATGAATTATCACAAAGTGAAAATATTGATGAGTTTGGTTTGAAGGTACTAAAAAAGAGGCATATGGATACGTTTTTCAAGTGATACCCATGGGCCATGGGCGATTGATGGGGTCCTGCTGGACCCTGGTGGCCCTGGCGTGAGCCATCGGTAGGCCGGTGGAGTCAAAAAATTTATATCATGGCTAGAAAAAAAAAGATTAGAATTCTAGTATATCTTGTTGTAAGCAAAAAAAAAGATCTACGTATTATTTAGAGAGGCTGGCCTATCAGTTGGCCAATTATAAGGGTTTTGTTGTTTTTAAACAAGGATTTCAATTAAGGGTAAAAAATAAATTAATTGCCATGTGCTATATTTGTTTTAATGTTTTTGTTTTCGTACGCTGTAAAATTAGCAGTTCGAGCTTCTGAAGTTTCAGAGCTATTCATAGACACGTAGTAGTAGTGCATTATTACCATATGTGTATTTAGTATTCCCTTCCAAGACATCACACGAAAGATTTGATGTACGTGGGATTTATATGCATTTTAACTCTGGATCACGATATCGAGCTGGTATCTATGATCTGACCCTGATTACCCATTTTCATTGAAACAAGTTGGAAAGGTAAATATGGACAGGAACCACAGGGTATATTAGCTAGGGAGTCGGGTGTAAATGTACAGTTAATCAAAGGAACGGGAACGACCGGTAACCAGATAAACCCTGTGCGCCCTGAGTTTGCGTGAATATTGTAAAGGAGTAAGAGCAGTAGCAGTAGCAGTAGCAGAGAACACCTGCTCAATCGGGACAGGGAGTCAGGGACAGGGACAGGAACAGGGACATAGACAGGACAAACCACAGGATGCATGACAGTTGTCACGTCTGGCGTATCAAACCTAGGCTGCGCGCGAGACCCGGCACGGCAGACTCCACGGCCCTACGGTTGGGCGATTAATCAATGGATAGGGTCGTCTAGGGTCGTCTGGTGAGTATAAACGGTATACGGTATATATGTGCCACAAGAGAGCAACTCCTCGGTGTGATGCTGCAGTCACTCACCGCTCCTCTCCTGACTAGTGTCCATAACGCATAACACACAATAGGCTGATTGTTCTAAGCTAAGCAAGCAAAGCAAACAAGTTTACGCATTTACCATTTGCCATTTGCCATTTGTCATTGGTCCCTTACTACTCCGGAGTCCCAGTCCCAGTCCCTTATAAAGCACCTACTGCCCACTTCTTCTTTATATAAGTGCACGTTTTGCGTCTTGTGACCTCTTTCCAGAATCAGTCCCTTATTGGTGCCCATCTCACTTAGAATACACAGACTCACAAGATGTTACTCAAATCTTCTTCGCCTTCTCCAATGTCAATCAAAACTCCTCATATGGGCTCAAGTCGACAGCTACGGTCTTTTCTCCTGAAAAAGAGAAAGTCGATGTTATTTATTTACTTGGTTCTTATTTTACTCCTATTCCTACCATCTTCAACTTATATCTATTATCAAGCTCCTTCAATGCTGGGTGATATGACAAACTCTTTTGAAATATCCGATGAACAAACTTTGCACATTGCTCAAAATTTTCACGTTGATAAACTTGCTGATATAGTATTGCCACCCAAGGATTTGATTTTGAATTCAAATGCTGAAGCTAACTTCACCACTGATTTCACATTTGATCCAAGATTAACTTCTGCTATATGGCTTGAATTGTTGAAATTTCATTTATTGGAAAATAATGGTGTCTTGGATCCTAATTTCAGTATACCTTTCTCATGGAATGATTGGGTAGACCTTCGAGGTAGATTACATAACTTATCCCACAAGTTGGCTCTGAAATTCAATGAAACTCAAGGTAATAACAAATATCTCAAATGGAGCAACAAGGATTTATATTACATGAATTGTCGTGAATATGGTGAAATTGCAAACATTGATAATTACGTTGAAGATATTTTTTTGAAACATGACTGTCATGAGTTGATGGCTGATGAAATTGATGAAAATTTCCCTTTGTATCCTCTCAAATTCACTGCAACAAGACACACTGGCCGTTGGATGTCAAAAGAAGGTCGTATCCTATGGGGTTCCTCTTTTCTTTATACCCAATCTGAACCTGTAGATCGTGTTCAATTTTTAGATGCTGGTTTGGATGGTTCTTCTGTTATCATTAGAACTGAAACTGATCCTCATACTCATCAATCTGTTATCAAGAAAAGAGATGGCAATTTATTCAATTTGCTAAGAAATGTTATTTATAACGAGGCTAAACTATCGAAAAAACCTTTAGATGATGTTTATGATAAAAGCTTAAGAATTGAAACCATTGTTAAACAATTACAAGAAGCTTACAATAAGGATCTATCAAGACAACCATATTATGACTCCAAAGACTTGTTGTTTGATGATTCATATTTGATGAAAAAAGGTGATAACGTTGATGTTTTAAAAACTTTGAAATTGTCTGAGAAAGATTTTGTTTGGGATCAACAATTGAAACTGAATGAGATGAAAGAAAAAGTGAAAAGAATCAAGGAAACCAAATTGGAAATTCCACAAAAATCAAGCACTGAAGTTTCAACATATCGTGCAATTGAAGAATCCTTGGATTATAAGACTTTGAAAGGTATCGAAGAATCCTTGGATCAATATGCTGCAAATGGTAATAAATATCGTCCTGGTTTGAGAGAGGCAAACTTACAAGGTACCAGAGCCGGTGATCATTTCGATTGGAGATTTTTCAATGGACATGATATAGCTGAATCTCAAAGAAAAGCCACTATTCATCGTTTAGGTAGAGCATGGTTACGTTTCTGTTATCAATCAGATATCACTGCTTGGGTTGCTTATGGATCCATGTTGGGTTGGATTAGAAATGGGTTGACTTTACCTTGGGATGAAGATATTGATGTCATTGTCACTATGGAATCTATGCTGACTCTAGCTAAAAACCATAACAATTCATTGATTGTTGACACTTCTGTTAGTGATCATTATGCTTCGGGTTTAGGTTCATTCTATTTGAATATTGGTCCTAGTTTCTACTCTAGAAATAGAGGTGAAGGTGCTAATGCCATTGATGGAAGATTTATCGATACTAAAACTGGTATGTACATTGATTTGACTGCTGTTGCTTGGACTCCTGATTTCTTGACTGATTCATACCATGTTGACTCTGCTCAAATGACTATCATTGATCCTAAGTATGGTAAACATCGTGAAGAAGCCGCTGGTAAGTCAAAGCAAGAAGAAGATAAGTTTAACAAAGAAATTGAAAACAAAGTTTATGATTTACAAGAGAAGAAACAACTTTATCACTGCAGAAACAACAATCCTTACAGTTTACAAGAGTTACAGACTATGGTTCCTACATTCTTTGAAGGTGTTCGTACCCACATGCCATTATTATCTGAATCCATATTAAGACGTAAATATGCTGGTGCTTTGGATAGATTTACAGAACCAGGCCATACCTTTAAGAGATTCCTAAGGCTCTGGGTTAAAGACAAAGATTGTCCAGGTGATGACAATGATGGTGAATATTGTCAAGATGAAGAAGTTAAAGAGGAGTATTTGAAGACTAGAGTTTACACTAGACAACATTTGGAATTGTTAAAGGATCCTGAAAATAATGAGTTATCAAAGGAGATGGAAACTGTTCCTATGAGATTCGATGAATATCTTGTTGAGTATGCCAGAGAGTTGAATGCTAGATTGCAGTGATTGAATTAATTCAATATTTCAAATTGCATCAACTGTATTTCTTCCTCCATAGTTTAAGTTGCTGATAATTTTAATGCATGGCCCTTAATTTCCATTTGTCTTTCCTTTGTTTTCTCATATGCTTTCAACTTTTAATTCCATTGTGTCATCTCCGAAACCAATCCTTTTAGGTCTAAACGTTATTTATATGCTTCTTCCATTTCTATTTTGATACCGCTTTTTGTATTTCTTTCCTGTTAATTTGCATGTACGTCAATACTAATAATCCTAGTTTGTTGATATTAAATTTAATATAGTCGGTCAACGGTGCATCAAATTTTAGCTGGCATAGTCATATACAAGAAAAAAATAAAACTTATAGTTGTTAATTATATATATTAGCTGAACACGCATGTGTGTATGCGTTTAGTTTAATCAATATATCGACTTCAATGAATTTCCCGATCTTTTATGTACAATTGTAAATCCTCTTTATAAGAAATCCAAACAATTCTTCGTTTGGCATTTCATTGATTTTATAGTTTATTAATTTAATATAGGATACTTTATTAGCTTTATTAGGTTTAAAAAAATATTATAACTATATACAAAACTATCAAATAATTAGAATTAAAGAAAAATATAGATCAGAAATTGGAATCTGAATAAATGTGTACTTTAAAGTAGACTATGACTTAGGATGATTATAAGGGCTTAGAGCTTGATTCAAACTAGAAAGGTAAAAGGAACAGGAAAAGCAAGTGGAACGTAGAAATACAAATAAGAGAGAAGTAGATTTCAGCCTAGAGTTGCGCGAGAGGCTAATATAATCTAGCGATTATATCACAAAATGAAGCTTTTAATTTATATAGGAACCTCGATATAATAGCCATTAAAAAATAAAACAAAATTTAGAAACCAATTTGTTATAATTTTGTTTAAAATTTTATTTAAAATTTGAAGACATTTTAAAGGGATCAATTAAAATGCATGAAACACTAGGCAGTGGGATCGAAGCTATATAAATGGTCATTCTGTACATTTGGTGAAAGGTTTGACTATATAATTAACGATCTAGATATTCTTGAATTAAAATTAAAAAATTAATTAAATTTGCAATTTGTGAAATCATGAATCACCGACCAGCAAGCACACATGCACATATGTTTAATATTGCAAAAGCTTATGTGAGCTTGATCTACTACTTTAATTTAATGTGATATATATCAATGATTCATATCTATAAAATTCAAACTTCATTAAGGTTATATATAATTGCTGTAAGAACTGTTTGAGAAAATGAATTTAGAACGTAAGTTGGCGTACAGCGCTCTAATTTATTTTAAATTACTTTTCTGAAATTAATAAAAATATTTCATATTGATTAATATATTCTATATTTATATATCTATAATTTAAATTAAGTTGATTTGAACTAAATGAAAAGCTGGCTTTTGACCACAAGCACATTTGATAAGATGTGAGAGCCAGTATTGCTAATACTAGAAGTATTGTTGCTATTAGAAAGTGTTTGCTTACCAAGTTACATATGAACTCTGGTTACTATGGACAGCTGCTATGGTAATCTATCACTAGGTTTGTTCCCT
>JAKTRY010000265.1:373-31042 GCA_030579935.1 Ambrosiozyma cicatricosa | reverse complement strand
AGGGAACAAACCTAGTGATAGATTACCATAGCAGCTGTCCATAGTAACCAGAGTTCATATGTAATTTGGTAAGCAAACAATTTCTAATAGCAACAATACTTCTAGTACTAGCAAGACTGGCTCTCACATCTTATCACACTCCTTGTGTGGCCTAGCTCTTAATCACTAGACCGCGTACAAGACTAGATCTTAATTTATATTTTATCATGATTCATTTATCATTTATCATTTCACTTATGCAACTTATCTTTTTTTTTTAAAATCTATTAAAATTAATTTTTTAAGTATTTTTTGACCATTAATATAAGCTTACTCTATTTTTGGTAACAAAAAAAGCCACCTATTGTCAAAAGGGTGGTGCAGACATCTTCATCGTCTCTTTCATGAATAAATTTTCCAGTTCCACGATGGAGAACAATTTTTCCGATGCCTGTGGCACCAGAGCCACCAATAGTCTATTGAAAGGTGATCAGATCACTCAAGATATCAAGACCTGTCAAGGTCTATGCAAAAAGGCTTTCTTGTCTTTGGGTGGTGAAGCTGGCGAATATGTTTTTGCTTCCGATTCAGATGGTGAAGGTTTCCGACCAACCTCCTCTTTCTTAATTTATTATTTGCATTTCCTAATGGCCTCACTGATTTATTCAATATTTAAGACACTGCCTTCATACTCTGCTCATGGCTAGACTGTTTCTACTCAATATTGGTCTTTTGTCTAAATGAATTTTTCTATTGATTTTATACTGCTCTTTTTTTATCTAATACGTACTTTACAAGTCTAGTACCTTTTTTTCTTTTAACTAGCTTGCTTTTATTTTGTTGTTCCTTCGATGCTTTCGAACTGTATTCTTTTTTTTTGAATTTATTCACGACAATACTTTTTGTCTCCAAATATATTTGTCTTAGATTAAGTTTAAACTCAATATTGAGAACCGATTGAATATGTAGTGGTTTAACATAGGTATAGCAAAGATATATAGACTTGTAATGACTGATCAGGCTATATATAAAGTGTACGTTCCATAAAGAAATGTAAAATTGATGACAATGAAGACGAAGGAAACAAAAGCTAGCAGAGAGGGATGATAAAAACAGCTTCATGCGTCAAGCCAATTCTGAAGCTCATAAAAAAAAGTTGACAGCAAGATGAAGTTAAAAATAAAATACAAAAAGGAAATTCAGTTCTTAGTCAATTGTAACAGTTTCTTACCTCCGAATTTTTGAAGCCGCTTTAGCAGCCTTAGATTTCTTCCCACGTCTCCGTTGTTTCCCAGGTTTTGGTCCAATACGTTTACCAGTCTTAGCTAACCCAGATCTTCTCTTCTCCATCAAAAACAAAGCTTTCTTAGCAGGAAACCTGTTTCTGATCTCAATAGTCTCAATCATACTCTTACCTGTAATCTTAGGATGAGCCGAACCAATAGGATGTGCCATCAGACACTCACCACAGTAGCCCACACCACTTGGTAGATTGTAAGCGTGAAGTCCTTCTGGATGAACCAATCCACATGGCTCACATGTCATCAAATGCCTTTTACGTGGATGGATGATACAACAGTATGGACACTGGACACAGTCTTGTTTGAAATAGTCGTATTCTTTTTCGTTTTCTGTTGGTATTGACGGCACTGATTCACGCTGTGGCTGTGGGATCAACGGAGACTCCGACTTTGGGCTGTGTGATGAATGTGCCCGTTGTTGTGGTGGTGGAGGTGAGGGAGTATATTGATGACTTACAGGACTTGGTGGCATAGGTGATTCACGTCTGGTGTACGCAGCACGAGCTGATGTGTATCCTGGAGGAGGTGAATGAGAAGCACGTGAAGGAAATTGAACTGATGATGGCGAATATGTGCTTCTTAAATCATTGTCATTGTTGTGTACACTCGGCTTTCGCTCAGGGATGTATCTATCAGATCTAGCACGATCATTATCAGGCCTATATTTTGAACCTTGTGTACCAGATGAGTAGTCAATAGAAGATATTGAAGAGGTGCGAGAATTATGGGTGTGAACAGCTTCACTTCTTGATTCAGAGGGTTTGGAGATGGGAATCAATGCCATTGAATGAGCTTCTGGGCTTTGCAAAGTTGTCGGGGCAAATGGAGAGTCAATTTGTAAAGAGGCTGATGATTCATGCTTCCCTTCATTAGGAAGTGAAGCACGCATCTCACTATTGGATTTGATACTATCATAATTGTTAGTACTGGTTGTAGTTTTTTGATAATTCAAATGACTAGTGTTAGATAATGGAACAAGAGGCAGTCTAGCTGGCTCTAAAATTGGATCCTGAGCTGGAACTTGAGTTGGTGCTGGAGGTGGAATTTCAACTCTCAATCCAGCTTGTGTCATGGGTTTTGATGACATCACTGGCAGAGGATGCAACATATTTGGCTTTGGATCAGCTTTCTTTGACAATGAGATGATTTTCTTGGAAGCGTTTATTGGATCGAGTACCTTGCTGTGATCTGAGTTCTTGTATAGCATATTGATTGGATTTCCACTAGGATCAATGAAATCATATGTTTTCACAATGGAACAAGCAATGGAAGACTCACAATTTAAGTTTAATTCTTGTCTAGGTAACAATTTCAGCATGATTTGAACCATATTGAAACCAGTCCACTTGTTTTCAGTCTTTTGTTTTTTATCTTGTTTCACTTCATTCATGGCTTGTTTCAAAAAAGGTGCTAGAGCAGGGAATTCCACAAGGTACAAATGATATCTGTTCATGGATATCACATCCATGAAAGGATCAGCTTGAAAATTTGAGCAAATTCTAAACACTTCTAAGCTTTTGATGAATCTATCAACTCTTTGTATGAACGATAATTTTTGGTATGGGGGACCCAATACTTCAATCAGTGCAATTGGGTAGGCATATGATCTCAATTTGGCAAACATGCGATAGATTGATCCACAGTGACCTCGCAAATCAATACCTAACTCACTAACCTTAACGGTGCCAAGGTACCACTTGACTAGTCCTTTTGAAATTGAATCACAGACGGCAAATTGTAATGCTGGAGTTAGCTGACGAATCATGTTATCTGCCACTTCTTCACCAGAACTGAGACCATTTTCAGTCATTTCTTTGTTCCTGCCGTTGCTATTGTTCGGGATGTAAATCAAACGGAAATTATCAATGTAAGCGCGACTTTCTTGAGAACCATTTATGAAGTCATCTTTTGAAGGTAATTTATTTCTCAATAGATAGAGGTAGTTGTTCATAGTTTTCTCATTGTTGAATATGAACTCCACCATGTCAGGTTTCCCATTGATAATGAAGAAATCAGGGAAGATAATGGTTCTTAGTTGAGTAAAGACGACATCGATTAAGTGAACATAGATGCTTTGAATATCTTTCTGTGGAGGTCTGGAGTTAATTGGCATAAGGTATCGGGGCAATGCTATGATTTGCCCTTGAAAACACTAGTATAGCTTATCTTATGTTGAGAGGGAGAGATTTTGCTGATTGGTGCTGAATTTTGCCTCTGTTCTCTGTTTCTGGACTGTCGAAAGACTATCTATGATGGTGACCAATTGTTACTTTGTGATATTGGTTGATTGTCTAGTGCTGATTCAGATACGTGAAATGTGCTAATATCCGAGCTCGTTACTAGACTCACTGAACGTCGGTAACCTCGCAACAGACAGCATCCGAGGAGTTCTTTCGTTCGTTCGATTTGTTTCGATCGTTTTCTGATTTCTTGAGAAGGTTCATTTTAACTGGTGCACGGATGCGAATTGCGAAATTTCCAAACAGTGTGAGATTTATCCGATTCAAAAATTATGTTCACCCAATTTATCGAATTCATGACCATCAAGTTTCAACAACCGTTCATTCATCCATTATATATATGGCTCATCCGGAGCATCATATAGACAACAACGTTCTATTCGCCGGATGTCATGGGAAAAAAACGAACAACGATAACCAACTAGCAACGATTAAGCGAGGTTAAAACATATTTGAAGACGGAACAAAATCCAGAGGATAAATTTCAATGAATGCACTCAAGAAATGCATTAGATAGCCAGCCTTGTCTATTTCTTCCAAATTCATGGGAACCACTAGGATACCGATAATATATACCAGTTTTGACGGATGAAAGACCATGACTAATATGTGCCCTGAAATTCGAGCATCAAACCCACCCATTGCATGGCTTAAACTGAAGCCAATTACTCAATTTCAAATGTCGGTTACAGCTTTATGATATAGGAATTGAAAATTGTTATTGCCGTTAATATCAAAATTTGAAGCACTCAATTTCCAAATGCCAATTTTTTAGAAGCCAGTTTTATCTATAGCTTCAGATCAACTCCAGATTCAAATGTCGAAACATCAAACTCACTCATCTTCAAACATTTCATAAAGGCAATAGCCAGTCGATTTTCAGACCGTTTCATTACCAACCACTTTTCTTTTCCTGTGAATTACCAATTTTCCCGTTTTCAAAATATCATTGTTGTCCGCCAAAATTCTCAGGCCAGCTCTATACTTTAAAGCTGTGCCGTACTGTTCAAGCCATACCTATACGCTCACCTCAACAAAAACGGCCGGCCCGTTTCGGAAGCGGGAAACTGTCCAAAGATGGCCATTATTCCTACCTATACAAGAGCCAGGTCTTCAAACATGCCCATGAAGTCGATATTTTGACATGGTCGAGTTATAAAAATCAATACGTGGCAGTGCATTGTAGACACTGCGAATTCAAAAATGACACTATTCATCTCATTCGTTAGTTGCTGCAGTGAGCTATAATATAATAATAAAAAATTGGGCGAATTTCAATTCAACATCGATTGGTTGAAAGGTTTTTTCAGGGTTTAAGAGTTTAGGTTTAGGTTGTTTACTTTCCATTGAAAACCTTTCATTTATATCCACGTTTCAAACCTCATTTCAGAGGCTGGCCTCTTTTCTTACGGCTCTGATTCGTTACCTTTGCGTCAATTGCAGGAATTGCTGAACTTTGAAGATTTAATCCGGTATGGGTCTGAATGGTCCGTCAATCAAATATCGTTGTGTGGTTTTTTAACCAATTTGCCTTCGACCACATGTCCTACAGGTAGAGCCATGTGGGATGTTATGAGCCTCCAAATATCTTGTGATTGTTAGTTACCGTTTTATTCAAGAGCTATACTGAAGCTTGCCGAGTTGCGACATGAATCAAGCTCATCATCATGTTCTTGCTGACGCGTACTGGACGTGTACACATGTTTTGGAACCAATTTGCGGTACGGAAACTTATCAAACATGCAGCTGGCAATCTGCAATATATCTCACTAGCAGATACTCGAATTCATCCAATAAACCCCCACAATCATGAAAATCCATATGTATCAATTGGAAATTCGTGCATATATTTTCACTGTTTAAACTTCAACTGAAACCACTCATGAACTCCATAATAGAAGATTGAAGGCGCTGAAAATTTTTGTTGAAAAAAGTATACCCGTAACCCCAAGTTCCAACTTAACACCCCCATGACTTCACATCATCCTGCACGTTGTATATAGATAAGAGTCACCCAAATATCGATCCCAACAAATTGAGCAACAAGCTTATATACGGTCCATGTACACCCCCCATTGGCCATGACATGTGAAAACACAGAATCGTTTTACCTTGATGGTCCATGCATTTTTCCCCATTCTGTGGCTTCATGGGCACTTCTTTCATCTATCTATACATTCCATAGTTCAAAAATTGTAACCTGGTCATAATGCTTAATGCTTCAGTTTATTTACCAGTATACGTGAGTCTTGTTTCGATGATGTATGATATCATCAATTTGAACTTATACCCTCGAGATGAAAAATCTGAATTGCTTCTCAATTGGCTTATAGGCTCCACGACATGAAGGAAATTTGTTCCTTTTCCTTGTTCAACTTTTCAAATGTTTGATCATTTGTGGTCTGCATATGGCCATCTTGTTTTGAAGAACGGATTCAACGGTTATTATCACTTTCCTCAATTTCTTTATCCATACATACCTACGTCGAAATTCGACAGAATGTTTCGCAACCATCGTCAATGAAACCCATCCATGTAGCATAAACAGTGACACGTAGACACTAGCAGCCGTACGTATACCAAAGAATTCTTATATCCGGCCATATTCAATTCGTAATATATACCCTTGGCACACAATCACCTCAAATTTAAAAACACCTTAATTGATGAAAATAGCATGCATATATGCGCCGAGTCCATAATTTTTCAGAGATCTCAACTCATCTCATCGAACGTTTCACCTTATCAACTTTTCACCCAACCGGACCCATCGATCGATATCCAAAATCATCAATTTAATAAACCCAGTCAGTTCTTCACCTTCACTACAGCGCTAACGTGTATCTGTAGCGCATAACTAGTAACATTCCTTACAGCATCAAAACGATCAGGATCACCAAGTAACCAAAAATCAATTACCCACATGGCCTCTACCCCTTACATGATACACCCATCAATCTAATTTTCAAAATAGCTTCATATATGCGTTCCTCAACTTTTCATCCATAGCTCATCCCATCTCATCTCATCTCAAACTACACAATAAAATTCGGCTATAACCCAGCTCTATACACCACCCATAGCCATGGCCATAGCCATAGCCATAGGCCATAGGCCATGCCGCATCTCATCCCATCCCAAACCAAACCAAACCAATTTTCGCGTTGTCCATATATCTGTCCATCTGATATATAGCTGGCATCGATCGATCTGGGCTTTGTTTTTGTTTTGGAGAATTCTGAATTCCCTAATCCAGCAAATTGTGTGGCGCGCGCACCTCTTCTAAGAGTTCTCCTCATTAATTACCGAATCTCAGCTCGATACTCCAGTGCCCGCGTAGTATAGCTCGCTGGAGGCTCGGGACTGCAGTTCGTCTCCGATCACGGTCCATCCCGGGTTGACTGTTGTTGACAGTTGACATTTGACAGGGCGGTGAGCACGTGAGTATAAAGCCCAACGGTATACATACAGACAGGCCATGGACGGCCTTCGCCTAGACTTTGTAAAGTTGGTTGGTTTCTTGGCCGCGGGATGGATATTTAGAAGACGGGTACCTCGTATTCAAGATAAATTAGATTTCGATGATTTTTTTTTTTTTGAGGTTTTTAATTGAGTTTCAACAAGTACATAATTTGATGACGATGTTGTTTTTTTCAATTGATGATGAAGACGTGTTTTAATTGGAAATCCAATTCAATTTCTATGGTTGATAACGATTGGCATGCGAAGATTGTTGGAACTAGGTAGACATGGACAGACAGACGGACAGACAGACGGACACGCGTATACGATAAACTGCAAACGAACATCATGATATCTATATCAGGGCTACAAGGAATGCAAATTTGGATGTGAATATACATGTCTCATCTCCTTCTGTATAAAACTCAATTTGTTTGAACGACCGCGGACAATCATCAAAATTCCAATTCCAATTCCAATTCCAATTTCAATGAAGTAAAGTTCTAGAAAATTTGCATGTGTAGGTAGAACAGTCAGTCACCACTGAAATTATACAGCGCTGCAAGATTTGGTCATGAGGACTCGCTCAATTTAACTACCTAACTCCGGAGTTTCCATTAATAAACAATTAAGGTGTCGAAGTTGAAGTTGAAGTTGAAGTTGTTTCAACCTACACTCATAGTACGTATACGTATACGTATGCGTACGTGTACATGCACATGCAGCTGAACCATCTTTATGTCAACAACATCGTTGTCTTTTCCATCAACACCCTTGATAAGGACCCTCCAGGTTTCAGGCTCCTTGCGCTCCAATTGGGCTCCTCGTACAGTTACTGCAAATTCCTGAACCGGGAATTTTGGGAATTTGGGCATATAGAGATGATGCAGTGCACACTGCAGCTGAGAAGGAAGTACGTGTCGAACTAGTTGTACACGGCTGAATCAATAAAATTTTTTTTGATGGATCGAAGCTCTTTAGCTATAGAGTAGTAAAATTTTATTTAATTTTGCTGCTCAAAATATCGGGTTTTGATGGGTTTGCAATTTTGTTGCTGTTACCAGAGTTATCTTTGTTTCTAGTAAATTCGTTGAAATTCATCAAGTTTAAGGTGTAAAAATATTGTATGATTTTAGTTGATGGTCATTCGATTACTCGAAAAAGTGTAGTAAAAAAAGAAGAAACTTACACCATCCATGTTATGTTGCATTCTCACAGTTCAGAGAGCCAAATTTAAAAAACGTACCAGACCTCCATCCAGTACATCCGTGTATGGCAAATTAACTGTACGTTACTCCGTACCGTGTGTAAGCTTTTCCAAAACCCTTGCAATCACGATCTAGCTGGCTTTTTTTTTGAAAGAAAAAACTTTTTCTGATTTTCAAGCTTTAATTTTCAAATTCCAACACTTTGTTTATTGATTGATTATGATCGATCAATTTCAACGATTTGTATATATAGCCATGTAGTAATTCGGATTCCTGTCGTTCGTGTTACTGCCACACGTATGTACCAATTGGATGGCCTCATCGATCTGTGTTAAACTTTGCATACGGATGGATGGATGGATGTTATGTTATGTTATGTTATGTTATGTTATGTTATGTTATGTTATGTTATGTTATGTTATGTTATGTTATGTTATGTCATGTCAGCTCATACACTCATTCATTATTCATACAACCTAGAAAATACAAACTTTTTTGCGCTCATTCCAAGGGTTCCCAGAGGCCTTTCTAAATACTTCCCAATTTCAACCCAGTCTGCCGCTTGACGCGGGATGTTTCTGTTTGAGAGGAGCAAGAAACACAGAAACTGGGGCGCAAGAGTTCAGACATTTGGCGGTTATGCGGCGAAGCGAGACCATGGGAATTATTTAATTATTGGTAAAAAACACAGAAAATCGGAAAACACAGAAACTCTGACAAACAAACTGCAAAAATACCTCGACCGATGGGCATGTAAAAGTAAAATGAGGTATAAATGTTAAAGCCATGCTATCTCTATGGTAGGTGATGCCTGTTGGAACTTGGACCCATGTGTTGTTTGTTGTTTGTTGTCTGTTGTCTGTTGTATCTCTGCAAATTGAGAGAATATGGCAATCTTATAAATAAAAGGTGGTTTCCTGTTCTCGTTTGTTTTTGTTTGTTTGCTTGCTTGCCACCTGTGGGTTTTCTTTTTCCCGCTTTCGGTTTTCGTATTCGTTGTTTTTCTTTTATCTTCAACTGCAACAGCAACAACTGCAAATCACTTGATTGAATTTTCAATTCATATTCAATATACCCTTTTTTATTTCAATTCAATTCATTTTCATTTGTTTGAACCCACTAGTCATTTTTTCTTAGAATTTCATATCATATACACATACACATACACATACACACACACATATATTCACAATGCCTGCTGATTCGATACATTCTTTAACTTCATCTATCTCTGATGAAGTGTTAGACAATGTCAATGTCAACAGCAAACCAAACAACAATTCAGCATCAACTGATCTGCTAGGTGAAGTTCCACAAGCCTATGATCCAGAAGATGCACAATCACAAATCTCAGCAGATGGTGCCATTTCATCAACATTATCAAGAGCATCATCTTTGAAAATGGTTAGAACAGAAACCGTTAAATCCATGAAAGATAAAGGTTTACAAAAACAAATTACTCAATTGGATGTGAATAGACCTCAAACTGTGGCTAATCCAATTTTCCCCGAAGAATATACATTGGAAACCGAGACTGGTCTAGTTCCAGTTAAGACATTACATCAAATAGGTAGAACTCAAACGAATACTTCAAGAGTGCTAATTCCCAGTTCGGCCTCCATGCGTCGTGGCTCAATTGCGTCGAGAAAAACAAGAAGATCAAGGGCAAATACCAAAACGGGCCACTCGGATTCTTCTTCATCCATTGAGAAAGCTGAAAAAGATAGTGAAGAGAATAGATCAGGCGATCAAGAAGAGGACCATGAATCATTGAAACAAGAAATTGGTTTGGATCCAGAACTTGAATTGGTCACTTTCACAATCAATGATCCTACCAATCCACACAATTGGGCAAGTTGGAAAAGATGGACCTATACAATTCTGTTATCTCTATTAGTTGTCTGTGTCGCTTTTGGTTCCTCCGTCGTTACAGGTGGTTTAGGTCTGATTAGTGATAAATATCATGTCTCAACAGAAGTTTCAATCTTGTCTTGTTCATTGATGGTTTTGGGTTTCTCTGTGGGTCCTTTGATTTGGTCCCCATTATCCGAACAAATCGGTAGACGTCCAGTTTACTTCATCTCATTCTTGCTTTATTTCATCTTCAATATCCCTTGTGCCGTGGCTCCTAATATCGGTACCATCTTGGTTTGTAGATTCTTATGTGGTGTCTTTTCAGCTTCTGGTTTGGCTAACGTTGGTGGCTCCATTTCTGATATGTTCCCTACTGAGACAAGAGGTAAAGCCATTGCTTATTTCGCCGCTGCTCCATATGGTGGTCCCGTCGTTGGTCCATTGGTTGCCGGTTTCATCACTAGATACTATGGTAAGATGTCAATGTTATTCTGGGTCAATTTCGCCTTTTCTGGTTTCATGTGGATTATCGTGAGTTTGATTCCTGAAACTTATGCCCCAGTCATCTTGAAGAAGAAGGCCAAGAAATTGAGAAAGGAAACTGGTAACCCTAAGATTATGACTGAACAAGAAGCTGTTGGTTTATCATTGAAAGAATTGGTTGTCACTTGTCTTTACAGACCAATCATGTTTGCCTTAACTGAACCTGTGTTAGATTTGATGTGTTTCTACGTCTGTTTGATTTACTCCCTATTGTACGCTTTCTTCTTTGCCTACCCTGTTGTTTTCGGTGAATTGTACGGTTTCGGTGATGATAAAGTTGGTATGGTTTTGATTCCAATTTTAATCGGTGCTGCCTTTGCCTTGGTTACAACTCCATTGATTGAAAACAGTTATGTCAAGCTATGTAAAGTTAGACAACCAACTCCTGAAGATCGTTTAGTCGGTGCCATGATTGGATCTCCATTCCCAGCTATTGCACTTTGGATATTGGGTGCCACTTCATATAAACAGGTGTTTTGGGTTGGTCCAGCTAGTTCTGGTTTGGCTTTCGGTTATGGTATGGTTTTGATTTACTATTCTTTGAACAATTATATTATTGATACTTACGCCAAATATGCTGCTTCTGCTTTAGCCACTAAAGTTTTCTTGAGATCTGCCGGTGGTGCTGCTTTCCCATTGTTCACCATTCAAATGTACCATAAGTTGGGTCTTCAATGGGCTAGTTGGTTATTGGCTTTCATTTCAACAGCTATGATTATCTTGCCTTTTGCCTTCTACAAGTGGGGTAAACAATTGAGAAGAAAGTTGTGTAAAGAAAACTATTCTGCTTTTGAAGATGATGATGAGTAAGCCAATTGGTTTTGACGTTTTGAAGTTGTCTTCTTTTTTGTTACTATTCCTGGCACTCCCACCATCATCCTCATCCACTTATACGGCCTGCCATTATTCATTATCATATATGGCAATTATACATCCACATATACATAGTGATACCAAAAAAAATATCTATACTATACTACCTTCTGCTATCTGTTACATTATACATTACATTTATATACATCTGCCTTTATCATTCATATTACACTCCCATCTAACATCTCAAAGCAAGAACTCTACTCAAGCTGGTGCGAAGTCAGCAAAACACAGTCATTTCCAAATGTCGAAACATTTTTCAACAGTCGCCTTATTTCGCATATCGATCGACACAATTTAATTATTATCGCACAACGAAAACCAGTTATTATTTAACTTAATGCCATTATATCATGTCTTCTGTTTCTATTCTTGCTTTTTGATTTTTTTTCTTTATATTTAATTTTTAACTTATAACATTTGTTTTTTTGTTTCTCAGAGCTTGCATAGATTTGAATTTTTTTTATAGCTCTTTTGTTAATCTTGTCTTTTTAATTTTTTTTATTTCTTTCTTTGCATTTTAATATCCGTTTTTAACGTTCGTTTGAAATTTAGTTTTAATTAATTGCGTTTGGGTCTTATAAATTCTATACAATTGTATTCAGTTGTACATCTTAGCTAGGGTAGGCAGCTTGACCACTCGTTTATTGTGGTCTGTTTGACGGTCTTTGGTGTTGTTGTTGAGATTGGTATTGATTCCTGTGTTGTGATCGTGATTTTCCATTAAATGGTTTTGATATCTGGCAGCTTGTGATATTGTTGATGATGATTGATTGTGCATGATTTGTTGTGTGCTGCCTCTTTAGTTGAAACTATTGTTCAGAGAGAGAGAGAGATCGAGATTGAGAGATCGGGTAAGTGGAAAGGTCGATCGACCCCAAACGCGTCGCTGTCGACTCGGGCCGATATCAAAATTCAAATTGAATATGGGTCGAGCGATCAACTGAACGACATCACAATTTATTTGCCAATTGACTCTTGAATCTCGATTTAGCGACTAGTAGAGCCAATTAAATGATACGTTCAACGCTGTAGCATGAAAGCAGGCATGAAAACAGCGGCTGATCAACCATCACTGAACAGTATATATCCTGATATCAATTCTTAACCACACACATCACCAACTTTCTTTCTTTATTCAGGAAGACCAAATTGTTACCGGAAGACTTATCTCCAGAGGCTTCAACTGATTCCATTGGCTAACCTACATGAACTCACGACAAGCCGTCGATCAAAACAATTGAAACCATCAGCTCGTATCATGTCTCCACCACCATTGAAAGACACTAACTTATTCAAACCAATCAAAGTCGACACTGTAACTTTGCAAAACAGACTAGCACACGTACCAACAACAGTACACCAACGATTTCATCTCTATAAACCTCATCAAGACTCACTATGAGGACAGAATACGGTATACGCAACCTCCAAAGAAAAGAACAATCCACTGGCCCCATGTCTTACGAACTTTTTCTTTTTTACAACAAGATATATTAAGATTCTATACAACAATGAGGCCCTGAACGAAGCCAGCAATCTCCTCTATACATATAAAAACTAAGGGATACCGGCTTGAGAAATCATATAATATCACTCACCGTTTAGTTGGCGAGTGTATAACATGAAGCAAAGAAAAGAGGAAGAACAAATGGAAGGGAGGAAAGAGGAGAGAAAAGGAAAAAGAAGAAGCCAGTGTCACCTGCATGGTTTACTCTTCGGTAAGTAGTACAGTGAACAGAGACAGAAATAAAAGTTACGCTAGAAAAAAAGGGAAAGTTTGCAATCTTATTTTTGCCGAGGATGACGGAAATGGTTTGAATGTCCCGACACATTGAATAAATGTCTATACCATTTCACCCGTCTGCCAGTGAATACGGGGCAAGAATGCGTGGGAAAACAGGAAAACTTGGCACAAGTTAAAGACACAAAATTAACCAATGAAAATAAAGTGGTTTCAAATATCTCGAATCTCAATTACTGTATTCAAACGAATGGCTTATTCGGAGCACTGTTCAACTATGAAGACTTAATCAAATGACTTTTTCGGAGCATGCGAATACCAAGTATACTTCTCCAAAACTCTGGCTCAAGAAGTCATGTGATTTGCCAGTCCTCCTAGCCTCCAGTGTCTAGTGGGCTCTATCACAAAAAAAAAGAAACATCGGTGGCTACTCTGCATAGGCATCTCATGCATTACTCAGCAATATAACGATATCATGGAGATCGACTATTATTTAAATCAAGATCAATTTTTTTTTTATTTCTTTGAGGTTCAGTTGATTTTCAAATATAATTGTTTACTGCTGTTTGAGCCAATTACCATCGACCACTACTCCCACTTACTATTACTACAGTTAGGATCAACTCAATTTGGATATGTCTCTTCCAGCATTGAAAGACACAAATCTCTTCAAGCCAATCGCAGTTGGCTCAGTGACATTACAAAACAGTCTTGTGTTTGCACCAACAACTCGCTTTACAAACACTGAAGACTTTGGGGCCACGAACTTGATGAAGGAACACTACGAGGACAGAGCCGAAAACAACGGTGGTCTAATCATTGCTGAATCCAACTATGTTTCCCTTCAAGGTGGATTGTATGCTCATGGACCAGTCATTGAAACGAAAAGACAAGCAGAGGCATGGAAACAAATAGTTGATGGTGTTCATGAGAAAGAGACTGCGATTGCAATGCAATTAGTTCATCTTGGAAGAGCTACCGATGCTGCACTTTTGACAGTGAATGGTCAGGCTTATTTGGTTCCTTCAGCTAAATATTTTGATGAAGATCATAAAGAAGTTGCTAGGAAAGCCGATAATCAATTAAGAGCCTTTACTTCATGTGAGACGAAACAGATCATTGAAGATTTCAAACAGGGTGCCATTAACGCAATCAAAGTTTCTGGGTTTCGATTTTGTGGAGATTCATGCTGCTCATATGTACACATTGGCTCAATTTATCGACATTGCATAGAACTGATGAATATGGTGAATCAATTGAAAACAGAACAAAACTAACATTAGAAGTCGTCGATGCATTGATTGACGCAGTTGGTGCAGATAAAGTAGGTATCAGAATCTCACCATATGCTGAATTCCAAGCTGGATCAGGAGCAGACTCGAAATTGATGCATCCTGTTGCCCAGTATGCATACTTCTGAATTAGAGAGAAGAAGTAGAGAAGGTAAAAGATTGGCATATGTTCACGGTGTCGAATCAAGAATGGCTGTTGGTGGTGATACTATCGATGGTCCAGAGTACTCCACCGAATGGGTCAGATAGATTTGGAAAGGTGTCTTGATTAGAATTGGTGGTTATTTACATCAACCAAACTATGAGAATTTGATACGTGATGTTGATTTGGATGATCGTACTTTAATTGATGTTTCTAGATACTATACTTCGAATCCCGATTTGGCTCATAGATTGAAGAGTGGATTAGAGTTGACTAAGTACGATAGAAGTACTTTCTATACTAAGGGTAATTATGGTTATAACACATGGGGTAAGTTTTGAGAGAAGGCGAAAGATGAAGATAGTTTTGAGGCAAAGGAGCAGTTGGCTACGTTGACTTGAAATCTCAAGCCCATGTGCAGTTGATAGTGATATTTGTGTTCTGAGTTTTCAAATTTGACTATACGTACTACATATAAACTCACGATTTGAAGTATTTGAAGCAAATCTAAGAATTGTAAAAGTTTAATGGGTAATTATAAGCTAAATATATATTGCATATAGTAATAAAAACAAAACAGCTAGTACAAAGAAAGTTAATCAAATATCAACATCAACACAATTACAACAATTTTCAAGATCAGATATCAAAAACTATCTTTGTTTATCAATTTGGTTTGATTCTTGTCTGCGAATTTATTTCAAAACTCCAGGCCAGAAAATGATCTAGCTCAAATGATTCAAGCGTGCTTATACTCCACAAAGTTCAGTGAATGTGAGATGACATGCAAAGTATTAAACTGTCTCAGATGCTGAAGAAGTTAGAACATATGTCTCTTGATTTTTTCAACACCACAAACAAAGATGAATATAAGGATCGATACAATGCATGACGTTAGCTAATAAGTCTGTAAATAATTTATCGGGTCAATTGATTCAACACAAGACCACTTATCCATTTCATTTACTGAATTTCAAATCCGTTTGCTAGGAAGTAATTAGAAAATTAACGTTTACCAAGATCCAAGATTCAGTGTTGACGCTAGGTGTATTGTGGTATGTTCACTGGCGTTTATCAAGAATCAACTTTGGTAAAATATTCACTAGTGTTGCTGGGAAAGGGTGATGGGGGACACTGATGACAATTTCCCTTGAAAGATAATATAAGAACCAAGGACCCCTCCAAAGATATAACATCAATTCAAGTCTTTGGCATATATCTAGGGTTTCAGAATGTTTAACCATCGTTTGTAAGCCAACGATAACAAACTGGTATGTTGAATTTGGGAGCCTGGTACGATGTAAGCCCAACCACTCTAATGAAGGGGCAACATCACATCAACCTTAAGTAATTGCGCAGTTTCTCTTCACGGAAGATCATAATCATCACACAGAATTATCAATACCAATTTTAGCAACAACGGCAAAGACCGTCAAACGGGCCAGGCCACTTGAAATCCTCCCAGCTTGAAACTCTTGTTCCTAATAATTCAATTTCATAGTTAACACCAATGAGTATTTGCAGCACCGTTTCAACTGTAGAAATATTGGAAGACAGAAGACTGGAAGGGGAACAAAATTTGAACAGCTTGTGTCTTTCAGTGAATATGGCATTGGTAACGTTGCTTAGCGGAGGAAATAAGGCATTCTGATAATGTGACGTTAGTCATTTGGTTACTGAACAAATCAATTAAGCATCAAATAAAGGCAGAAACCATTTTATGTGGTGATGAAGAGGCGAAAAAGGGAAAAAAGGGAACAGGATGGGTGTTCAAACACGATTGGACTTTGAGGGAAAACAGCAACACTGTTGCGCAAGACTATACTGCATCAGCATAGCCACAATCAATTTCACCGCCACTGGGAGAATTACCCTCTTCGTTTCAATCCGTATCAGGCTACTCCAACATCCTTCTCTTCTGACCGTCATGTTCTAACTTCTTTCAGAATAACATCACCGAGTATAAACAAGTCTTGAGAACAAGTGAACATTGACAATGCATTCACCATTTACGTGCAGGCCTAAACTAGAGAAGAAAGTTTGCCATAAAACTTGGCCCGATACATCTCCAGGTGTGGCTCGAGAGCTTATATGATGATGAAATCGAGTCTCAACGTTGACTGTTAGTGCTTGGATCTTGGCCTGGTAACAGTGGATCAGAAAGAACACCAGTCGGCTTCATATTAATTACTAATCAATCATTTTGGGATCGGGTCACAAAATCAACTATTTAAACTAAAACAGATTCCTGTATTTCCTCACCATTCAATTGACTTACAACTACAATGTGACACCACAGTCATCAAATCCACATTAAGCTCCAATTTCCCAAACTACCATCACTCAGATCCCTGAAATCAAGATCCAATCCATTTCAATATGTCTCCACCAGCATTGAAAGACACCAACCTTTTCAAACCAATTAAAGTGGGTTCAGTGACATTGCAGAACAGATTAGCATTTGCACCAACAACACGTCGCAGAAACACCGATGACTTCATTCCAACAACTTTAATCAAGAAACATTATGAAGATAGAGCAGAAAACAACGGAGGTTTACTCATCACAGAAGCCACTTTCGTGTCACCTCAAGCTGGCCTATATGCGCATGCTCCATTGATCCACACGAAACAGCAAGCTGAAGCATGGAAGCAAATCGTCGATGCTGTTCATGCTAAAGGTACTTCCATCGTAATGCAACTCTGGCACTTGGGTAGAGCTGCAGATGCTTCTGTGTTGAAAAAGTATGGTGGATTGTCTTACTTAGCTCCAACTGCTAAATACTATGACGAGTCTAGAAAGAAAGTTGCAGATGAAGTAGGACTAGAATTGAGAGAGTTCACATTAACTGAAGTGAAACAAATCATTGAAGATTTTAAGCAGGGTGCCATTAATGCAATCAAAGTTGCTGGTTTTGACTTTGTTGAAATTCATTCTGCTCATATGTACACATTGGCCCAATTCATCGATATCGCATCAAATGAAAGAACCGATGAGTACGGTGGATCAATTGAGAATAGAACAAGATTGGCATTAGAGGTCGTTGACGCGTTAATTGATGCCGTTGGTGCCGATAAAGTTGGTATAAGAATATCACCTTATGCTACTACTCAAGGTGGTTCAGGAGCCAAGTCTAAATTGATGCATCCTATTGTTCAATACGCTTATTTATACTTTGAGCTAGAAAAAAGAGGTAGAGAAGGCAAAAGATTGGCATTTATCCATAGTGTTGAGCCTAGAGTTGCAGTTGGTGTTGATGCTAAGGATGGACCGGAGTACTCCACCGAATGGGTTAGACAGATTTGGAAAGGTGTTTTGATTAGAACCGGTGGTTATCTACATCAACCAAACTATGAGAATTTGATACGTGATGTTAATTTGGATGATCGTACTTTAATCGGTGTTTCTAGATACTTTACTTCGAATCCCGATTTGGCTCATAGATTGAAGAATGGATTAGAGTTGACTAAGTACGATAGAAGTACATTCTATACTAAGGGTAATTATGGTTATAACACCTGGGGTAAGTTTGGTGAAGGGTCCAAAGGAGAAGATAGCCTCGAGGCCAAGTTGGAGGCTCTTGCTTTAGCTTGAGAGCTGGCATGGGCCTTGGTCGACTGTCACCTTATTACCGTTGCATATATACCGTTTTTCTGACGAATTTACTTCAAATTTCGATTTTCGAAAATCTTATTTTTTACAGTTAATCATAACGAAATTGTGTGACTGAATTATATAGCAACTGAACTCGGAGAGGCAAGTACATCACTGTCCATTTTTTTCAATTTGATCTAGTTAAACATTTAGGATCCCAAATTTCAATTGTAATTCTTTTAATTTAAAGTATACTATTTTGATATAATATACATTAATTTAGGCTCTCGCCAAAACACAAGTTCTTCAGAAAATTAACTATATATAGCTTACAAAACTTTATAAACACAATATTTGACAGCTTCAAAGTTCACGGGTGGTTCCACAAGTTTGCCCATGACTGAATTTCCATCAGTGAAATCATTGTACAGCATCATACAATCTGTCTGTATAATACATCAACTCCTCTATATCTTGTTGCTATCCATTCAAGTCGACAGAACTTGTAAACTTGTCTTGCCCCGACAAAGAATGGGTCAGTTTGGATATCATTGAAGCTTCCTCCGTGCTTGGGGAAACCAGACCATAGTCCGTACCATTTTCCTGAGGGATCATGCTATCACGATCATCAAGGGAATCGAAGTCTTCATCTTTAACCTTTATTTGAACCGGTTCATCAAGGCTGGCCTGTTCATTGATTCTTGTTTGAAGATGGCATGACTTGCCCTTGAATGGTTGGTGTACCAGAGATGTAATAATGGAAAATAACTATCATTTTGTGCGTTGCTTGAACTCTGTGTGACTGATTGTTAGTACCATCTTCATCGCTTTCAACATTGTAATTTTCACAAAAACTCTTTTCTGATTTTGGAATATCAATACTAACCCTCTGTTCACCTTCAAATTTTGTGAGATTTTCATACTTTTGTTTGGCCATCTCAACAACATCTGAACTGCTGTGACTGTGAATAGGAACACGAGTGTACGACAAGTAGAACAACCCTCTTTCTGCATCTAAGTTTAGAGACATGTTTGACTTACACTTGAATCGAATGGGAAAATTGAGATAAGCTTTAGTTGGTGACTTAAAATAGAGTCTCACGAATCACCGATAAACGGACATACATTGTAGAAGCTGCGAAATTGTAAAAACGTGTACTGTGTCTTTCATATCAATCAAATCTGCGTAGGTTTGATGAATCAAATCCAGTACTCCTAACTTCAATTGATATGGTTGAAGTTGTCTCAACTTTGGCATAAGTTCTTTCCAGTTAACTATTGATGGCAGTTGAAGCCCAAGTCTATTATCTTCTGGAATACCCACGGTTGAAATGTTTTTGTTTTGATCCTGGGTCAATCTACTGTTTAGAACCAGGCTCGACGTTCATATCATCGGCAAACCCATATTCGGCACCATCCACAGGATCCACAATATTAGGTTGATGTGGCGTCTTAACGTTAGGAGTAGGCACATAACCTTAATGATAACAAGCACCAAAGTAACCATCTTCAAAAAAGTACGCCTCACGACAGTCCCTTTGGAACCAGGAATGGTCAAGGTTCCTTCAAAAGTCACCAAAAACATGTTGAATGGGATAGATCTAGCAGCTTTTGATTCAACTAAAATGGATCCTGTGATGACATCTCCAGGATGATACTCACGCAGTTGATTCTCTTTCAGTGGCACTTTACCCATTTCTGGATAGGCTCTGGTCAAAGTGACAGAGATATGGAGAGCCGTGTCGACTCTATCCAACTGACTGAGGTTATTCAACATCCTGTCATTATAATTAGCACCTGATAAGTTGGTGGAACTGTTGTTTTGCGAACCGGCAATGGAGCCTGTGCTTGAAGTTACGCCACCTGAAGCTGAACTCTGTCCTGATCAAACTGCACCATCAGTGATAGACGCTGAACTACCAATTCTCTCCATATGGGAAGGCTGAGCCAAGTCACCAGAAGTAGAAGAAGATTGGCCAGGCTGACCAGTACGGCCACTAGTGAATCTTGACTCCTGTGAAACCTCGTTATAATCAGGCAACTCTGATCCTGCAGCAGCGTCGTTTAAAGTTCTGTTGATAATATAACGATCCAAATCAAAAGTCGGTAACACTTCAGAGACTCTAGCATTATGTTCTTTATCTTTGAAATTGAAGTAATCTTGCTCTGTTTCTTTGTGTTCTACTTATGTTTAATTATTTCAGAACAAGTGGAAGATAATGATTGAACAGAAACTTTTCTATCTCTAGAAGCGTTTCCATCGTGGGTCAGGCAGGCGGGACCTTCAACAGTTTTTTCGGCCAACCTGGTAGTGTTGGTTGGTTTATCATTCATAGAATTTTGAGTAATCACTTTATCTATAAGGGTAGCATCATAGATACCTTTGTTGTTCACCCCCAGTATTATTGCATGCTTCAAATAGCCCACCAGCATCAAAAGTTTCAAATTGGAAGGGCTTCAAGTGGTCTGTTTGACGGTCTTTGGTGGTGATGTTGTTGAGATTGGCATTGATTTCTGTGTGATTTTTTTGATCTTCCATTAAGAATTGTTGATGTATAGCAACATATGAGGTTGTGGATGCTACTCGGTTACTCCTTTTCGCGTCGCAAGTGTTTACGTGTACGTGTGTACGTACGGGAGCCAGGACTCAAGACTCGCGTACCTGTCTCAGGATTTTTTTAAACTTTTGGGAGGTTTACACAGCCTTGAATTTGCTAAATGCTATGCTTGAAATTAATTACTGAATTAATGATAAAACATTTTGAATTTAATAGAGTAGATAGATATTGAATACAAAATATCATAAGGAATGCAAAAAATATATATAAGGAAAGAAATATCACAATTTCATAAAAAAAACCCAAGCTAAAGGAACCATTTCCTCTTTAGCCTCAACACTATCTCCATCCTTACTCTCTTCACCAAACTTACCCCAAGTGTTATATTTGTAATTAGTCTGAGAATAAAAGTACACTCTATAATAAGGAGTCAACTCCTGACCATTCTTCAGTCTTTCAGCCAAGTCCGGATTAGAAGTGAAATATCTAGAAACAGAAATCAAAGTTCTATCATCACCATTGATATCATTGATCAAATTCTTATACCCATCCTGGTGCAAATAACTACCGGCTCTAATTAAAACACCTTTCCAAATTTGTCTAACCCATTCGGAAGAATATTGAGGAGCATCCTCAACATCAATACCCACAACGACTCTAGCCTCAACACTGTGAACATAAGCCAATCTCTTACCTTCTCTACCTCTTTTTTCTAGCTCAGAGTACAAGTAAGCGTATTGTGCAATAGGGTGCATCAACTCATAGTCAGCACCGGAACCACCTTTCCAAGTGACATATGGGGAGATTCTGATACCGACCTTCTCTGCACCAACTGCGTCAATCAACGCATCAACTTCTAATGTCAATCTGTTTCTGTTTTCAATTGATCCACCATACTCATCGGTTCTATGGTTTGAGGCAATATCGATGAATTGAGCTAGAGTGTGAGCAGAGTGAATTTCAACAAAATCAAATTCAGCGATATTGATTGCCTTTTTTGCAGCTTCAACGTATTCTTGAACCATGGCTTTGACCTCAGGAATGGTGAACGGTCTTAATTCATTACCAGCTTTGATGGCAGCTTGTTTGGATGGTTCATCGATGTAGTCTGCCGAAGCACCTAGTAATGGCAACCCATGTTTCTTCAACAAGTCAGGATAAGCAGCTCTACCTAAATGCCACAGTTGCATTGCAATGGAGGTACCGTTGGAATAAGCACCATCAACGACTTGTTTCCATGCCTTGGCTTGTCTCTCCGTGTGGATCATTGGTCCGTTGGGATAGATACCAGCTTGTGTTGAGATGAATGTGACTTCAGTGATTAGCAAACCACCATTGGTGTCTGATCTATCTTCATACTCTTGCTTTTGAAAGTTGGTGGCAACGAAATCTTCAGTGCTTCTGAAACGTGTGGTTGGCGCAAATGCTAATCAGTTTTGTAATGTCGCGGACCAACTTTGGTTGGTTTGAATAGGTTGGTGTCTTTCAATGGTGGGTGGGTGTTTGGTGTTGACATGCTGGAAGTATTTTTTAGTTGTTATTGGCGATCAAACTGGAATTCTCTTTAGCTTTGTACATTTGGTCAATATCAGGGAATAGTGGCACCGTTTATGGTATTTGGAATATGAATTGTGATTAGTAATCCCCTTGACTTTGACCTATCCTTGACCTTTGAAATCCCTGTATACGTGTTCCTAGTATAGTCTCGTGTGAATGTATATAAGAATATTCATCTTTTGTTGATTGGTGAATAGAGTATTCATATGCACATGGCATCGGTTTCAATTTCAATTGTTGTTCGTCGTGTTCATGCCGAGGAAAAGATGTGCTAGTAAGCAGTGCACCTGCAGAAATACCGTGGGTAAAAACGTACAGAACCTTGAGCAGCCCTGTCTATGGCAGATCTATAGTTCATAGTGGTGAAGATGACTATATTTTGATTCACAGGATGTAAATTGACTTGATGTTTAAAAGACATTTATCACTGAAGGCTAGTAAGTTTCTACTGAGGCCCAGTTAGATCATGAAAATTGATCAAATTCCAGATGTACGGGTGTTGAAAACTTCGCAGCAGAATTTGTACAGCCTTGAAAGCACCTCATGCAAACCGAATATGCCGACTTTTTTCTTCAGGGACTGCAGTATGTCATCATCATCAGGGCACTCATGCAGCAAAGATATTCGTACACGTACATTCGTTACTTCTACGCATTAACAATTAGATAATAGAACCCCTTGAAAACTGAATTAATTCATAATTTAAAAAGAAAACATCACCGGAAAAACGAAACAAAAATTATGCATCAACAATTTTCAAAAGTTAACTAACCACAGAAAAGATAAACTGCTCAAAGTTTATAATAAATTCAAGCTAAAGAAAGAGCCTCCAACTTGGCTTCAACAGTATCCTTACCTTTAGCATCCTCACCATACTTACCCCAAGTATTATAACCATAATTACCCTTGGTATAGAAAGTATTTCTGTCATACTTCGTCAACTCCAACCCTTCTTTCAACCTATGAGCCAAATCAGGATTCGACGTGTAGTATCTAGACACAGCAATGATGGTTCTATCATCCAAATTCACATCATGAATCAAATTGTCATAGTTTGGTTGATGCAAGTAACCACCGGCTCTAATTAAAACACCCTTCCAGATTTGTCTAACCCATTCAGTTGAGTACTCTGGGCCATCGATAGTATCACCACCAACAGCCATTCTTGATTCGACACTGTGAACATAGGCCAATCTTTTACCTTCTTTACCTCTTCTCTCCAATTCAGAGTACAAGTATGCGTACTGAGCAATTGGATGCATCACCTTAGAATCTGCACCTGAACCACCTTGGAATGTAGAGTATGGAGAGATTCTGATACCGACTTTATCAGCACCAACTTCGTCGATCAATGCATCGACGACTTCTAATGTTAATCTTGTTCTGTTCTCAATTGATCCACCATATTCATCAGTTCTGTGGTTTGAAGCAATATCGATGAATTGTGATAGTGTGTACATATGAGCAGCATGAATCTCAACGAAATCGAAACCGGAAACTTTGATTGCGTTAATGGCACCTTGTTTGAAATCTTCCACAACTTGCTTAATCTCATCCAATGTAAAAGCTCTCAATTCATTCTCTGATTCGACTGCAACTTTCTTGGTATCATCATCAAAGTACTCAGCAGATGGTGCTAAATAAGGAACACCATGTTCTTTCAAAGTCCTGGCACTGGCCGCTCTACCCAAGTGCCATAGTTGCATGGCAATAGACGTCCCCTTAGCATGAACAGCATCAACGACCTCTTTCCATGCCTCAGCTTGTTTCTGGGTATGGATCATTGGGCCATTTGGATAAAGACCAGCTTGTGGAGACACGAATGTGGCTTCGGTGATTAGCAAACCACCGTTGTTTTCAGCTCTGTCTTCATAGTGTTTCTTCATTAGGTCTGTGGCGACGAAATCATCAGTGTTTCTGAATCTCGTGGTTGGTGCAAAAGCCAGTCTGTTTTGTAGTTCAATTGAACCAATTTTGATTGGTTTGAATAAGTTAGTGTCTTTTAGTGCTGGTGGTGGAGTCATGCTGTATGTTTGATGATGGGGTTGTACGAATTGGTGATTATGCGGATTGTGGTGAATCTGTTAAAATCATGGTTAGTGTTGGAATTTTGGAAGGGTTTGTCATGGTTTAAATAGTTGGAGACATATGTGATTGATGGTTGATTAGTAATGTTGTCCAAAATAGCGTGTACAAAATTCCAGTGAATTCGGCCGACTTGGCCGGTGACCGGCCACAATTTGACAGAATTGAAGATTCAAAAGTTCAAAACAATTTTTTTGGCTTACAGCAAGATATATTATTATTCGTTCAAACACAACCATTGACAAGAATACTATGTCAGACTCACCATAACCAAGAATACAAGACAAAAGAGTTCATTGATTTATCACTTAGACCTACAAGTCAGTCTCTGATGAAGACCCTCGATACTCCTCACACCTCCACACCCCATTTTTTGGCCACTGCAAACACGAAAACACACACACACACACACATTTGGTTGTCCAAGCATTACAAGGCCCCACAATAAACTTTTACTACTTCGAACTGGGTGATTCAGGAATTCTATAAATAAAGGCCAATTTCCTTCTTCTGAACAGTGTCGAGATTTAGTTGTTTCAAAACTCATTTTCTTTCCAATCAACATCTCACATCAAATCATTTCCCTTTCCCTTTCTCATCACATCACATCTGCTTCAATTGTTTGTTCCCTTTTCTTCCACGATGCTCACTTGAATCAATGGGTTGCCCACAAGGTGTTCATAGTTGACTCTGCTTGGGCATATGTCGTCTCTAACCAGCTCGGTTTTATCAATGCAGACATTTACCATTTTGAGAACCAGCAGTTTGAGAAGCACCATTTCATGTTGCTAATTCTTTGATCACTTCTTCTTTGGTGTAATTTGATGCTTTAATTTCTATGACTGCTCTGATTTGATAATGCTCAATGTTGGACTATCTGTCCTTTGGTCCTGTCTGAAAGCTAAGCTGGTGTCATTGTGATTGGGTGGTGTTCAATGGTAGTGGTGATTTGGTGTTGGTTGTTTTCATGGCCGGTGAATTGTGCTATTGAAGAAAATGAGGGCTCTGGTTATCATTTAAATAGGTATGATATGGTACGGAGTAGGTGTGCTCAGTATGGATTAGTAATGCTGCACTGTATTTTTTCGAATGGATCTATTGTCAGTTTGGCCTTGGCGAATTCCACTGCCGACTTCCGACTTCCGAAGCGCATTAGTTCGAAGATTTATATGTGTGATGCGGGCCACAGTTTATTTACTGATTAATTCGAGATCCAAGACATGTGCAGACTCAAGTACATCTTCCTCCAGAAACATCTATCTTATCGGTGAATTCTGTTGCACTCTAACAACATTCCAATCTGTTTAACATACGACTAATTCTCACTAATCTCTGTTTATTTCATGCACTGTACACCGCGTGCATTTACTCATTGGTCGTTATCGATTGACAGCACTCAGAGGGTTTTCAAATCTAGTCTCAGGGCGTGATGTCGATCAAAAATAGGGATTCTAAAAATTTAAAGCAGAATGGAATACAACGTTGGTACATAAACATTAAACACTATATCTAGTTGATTCAAAAAATGCAAAAGTATAACTCACAAACCATGATCGAACTATACTATACCCAACTGGTAACAAAATCAAGCCAAAGCAACGGCTTCCGCCTTAGCTTCAACACTATCTTCACCTTTAGCATCCTCACCAAACTTACCCCAAGTATTATACCCAAAATTACTGCCACCATAGAAAGTATTTCTATCATATGGAGTCAACTGCATTCCGTCCTTCAATCTGTAAGCCAAATCAGGATTCGAAGTATAGTATCTAGAAACAGCAATGATTGTTCTATCATCCAAATTAACATCATTAATCAAAGTATCATAATCAGGCAAATGTAAATAACTACCAGCTCTAATCAACACACCTTTCCAAATCTGTCTAACCCATTCTGAAGAATACTCTGGTCCATCTTTAACATCGGCACCATCTGAAATTCTTGATTCCACACTGTGAACGTACGCCAATCTCTTTCCTTCTCTACCCCTTCTTTCCAATTCAGAGTACAAGTAAGCATACTGGGCAATAGGATGCATCAATTTGGAATCTGCGCCTGATCCACCTTGGAACCTCACATATGGTGAGATTCTAATCCCAACTTTATCAGGACCAACAGCATCAACCACAGCGTCAACCACTTCTAAAGCCAAACGTGTTCTATTCTCAATTGAACCACCATACTCATCGTTTCTATGATTTGAGGCAATGTCGATAAACTGGGCCAGAGTGTACATATGAGCAGCATGGATCTCAACAAAATCAAACCCGGCAATGGTGATAGCGTTAACCGCACCTTGTTTGAAGTCCTCAACAACTTGCTTAATCTCATCCAAAGTGAATTCTCTCAACGCGTTCCTTGCCTCCACTGCTTTTGTCTTAGTCGTTTCATCAAAATATTGAGCAGATGGACCTAACAATGGCAACCCATGTTCTTTCAACAACTTAGCATCAGCGGTTCTACCCAAGTGCCAGAGTTGCATGGCAATGGATGTTCCCTTGCCATGAACTGCATCGACGATTTGTTTCCATGCTTCGGCTTGTTGTTTCGTGTGGATCACAGGCCCATTGGAATAGAGACCGGCTTGTGGAGACACGAATGTGGCTTCGGTGATGAGTAAACCTCCGTTGTTTTCTGCTCTGTCGGTGTAGTAGGTTTTCATTAGGTTTGTGACAATGAAATCTTTAGTGTTTCTGAAACGGGTGGTTGGGGCAAATGCCAATCTGTTTTGTAGTTCTATGGAGCCAACGTTGATTGGTTTGAATAGGTTGGTGTCTTTCAATGGTGGTGTTGGAGATGATGATGATGATGATGATGATGATGATGATGACATGGTTGGTTGATTTTGTTTTTTTTAATTGGGATTGGTTGAAGTTTGTATGAGTTCAATACTGCCAATTGAGTTGCTTGTGTAGCTGACATCACTTTCGAAATCATTTGCAATCTATCTTGAGCAACGAAGAAAAGTTGGTGATGTCTTAAATATCTTGAGTGAGCTTAGTAATTGTGTTTCGGTAAGGATGTTCCAACTTAACGGATTTGAATAGCCTTGGCTTAGAAGGGCATGAGCACTGCGCGCATTCTCTGAATTTCATGCCAATGGGGCTGGCCCATGTCCATCTTTGTGGTCGATCTGCTTTATGAAAGTGAATGGGTTTAGCTAGTTATTGTGAAAATTGATTTTGAGGAATTACAGTTCTTTGTAAACAGCACATGTGCCTTCACCATATAGCTTTAAGTAATTAGCCGTATGGAAGGTTTCGAGACTTTTCTGAATGACAAAGCTCTCACTATACTGTAGAACAGCTCATGTGATGCCATTCTTCAAATTAGTTAAGGGTATAGTTACTGCAACATATCCCGTATCAGAAATGAAATAACCCATGCAAGAAAATCATCTTGAAAAACACTGCAACCACCTACCAATTTCCTCAACATCAAAGAACTATACCAGGGTCAAGTTATGGCTAGCTAAGATAGCAATTCTATCCAACCAAGACCATGTATATCGATATCCAAATTGCACACGATCGAAGTTCAAGCTACCAGCTTCTTAAGATTTCAACAGTTTGACCAACCCAACTCAATTGATAAAACCAACAAAAAACAACCACTCGTGAAGCTATATAGTCTTTGAACAACAATTTTCAGTTTCGTTGGAGTACCATATTGATCGAAAAACGGCTTTAGCTTCTCTGATAAACTAAGCTCAGGGAAGGACACTTTTATCTAGCTTGCAACTGTCAAGTCGTCTAATTATAAACGACCTGAGTCGGTATACTAGTATAGCTGCTTGTTAAACATTCCAATATGGTATAACGTGGGCCACTACTCTGGATCAACTTTTAACGATGTCTGCCGAATAACTTTCACTTTCACATGCATTTCGTTTCAATCAAAGTCGAGAAAGCAATGATACAATTTCACTGAAAATGGAGATCAAACTAATGGGAGCTCTAATTGCTCACAACTAATTGAAATGTTTTAATTATGACCATGTGTGTCCAGGTTATATTGTTCAACTTGTACGTATAGCTCCAAATGTAAAATTGGCCCTGAGATCGAATCTAAGAATTAACCCTGTGACTATAATTCACACAATGAATACTCATACTGGGGAGCAGTGACTGCGCCATTGACATAATTTCAATTTCTGCAAAAAAATTTGATGTGATGCAGGGGGTTTTTGAACTAAGGCAAAAGTAGATAACACTTTTTCCAAAACTTACACATAATCCATAACCAAATACCATCAATGTTGGAATCATATCAATCCGGATCATAGATAAAATAAATTCAATTGTGTGATGTGATCAATCGGGTCAATTGCCAATGTCCAGAAGATAGCTCTCTTTCAAGTTGTTTTTCCTCATGTGTACAGCTAGCTGTTCAATGTGATCAAATTACGTTGACATGGTGAGTGTTGTTTATTAATCTCCCAATTGTTGAGTCATTCCAATCAATTAGTGGGCCAATTGATTTACTTGACTTAAAGTCTAATGACTCATGAATGGCTCAGTCAATATTCAAGACTCAAGAAATGGATTCATGGATTCAAATGGCCAGCCAGCTATATATATTTCACCCCCACAAATTACAACTGCAGCCCAACCAATCAATCAATGAATCAACCACCCAGTTCAAGTTACAACGTCAATTGACTCAATCATCATCAATTAGGGATGACTTACTTGATTACAAGGACATTGGAAAACTTTTCAGTCATGTATTAACTCATGGCCATATCATTTTCTTCAAGCTTAATTTTGATCACGTTGTAAACTCAAACTCACTTGTCGATCAATCATAACAATATTTTCGATTTGACGTACTGTTTACAACATCAATATCATGAATTGAAGAGAATGACTCATTGATTACATGGATTGGAAAACATCGAATATCAACGGCCGGTTCTTTATCATCTAGTCTCCATGTATTGCTCATCCCATTTTTTCAAGCTTGAATGACGTATGTTGTAAAATTCATCATCTTGTACTTGTTTGTTGATCAGTCATCACATTTACCGTTCATCAATTGAAGATGACTCATTTACACCAACCCATTGGTCATTGAGACACAGTAATCTTCATATTTATCAGTACGTACAGTTCTTTCTTAATCATGTGGTCGCCCATCCCATCGATCATTTTTTTCATCAGTACATCAACAAAACTCACATCGAACAGTGAGGGGTTGTCTACGTTGTCTGTGAGCCGCATAACCTAATAGATGGGGAAAAAATTTTGAAAAAAAAGAATTTAGGTTGTCCCGCAGGTTGCACCACTGCACCTTTTCTGGTGGCTGGAGATCCATCCTCCTGTTAGGCCTTCGGCTGTAAGTTTTGTTATGGCCGCCCAAGACTGAGGGGAGGCAATTGAGAGGCCGCCGAGCTGCTGGAGGCTGGAGGCTGGGCGATGGGCATGTGAAAATTTTTACGCTGCGCTGGAGAGTAGGCTGGCGCTGGGATTAATCCCGCAGAGAGTGTATATACATACTACAGCTGAGAGCTGTATGGATGATGATGAGCAGCTGCTCTCTCTGAATTTCTGAGACTTGAGATGGGGTGATAGTAGTTTTGAGATGGGTTCTTGACCCTGATCAGTGGTCAGTTTAAGCTTACAATGACTCATAACTTACAAGTACGATCTTGTTGTAACCTTAGTGAATAGTGGGATGATTTTAACGCAATTGAATTGGACACATCAATCAAACTTTTTCAAATTTTTCAAAATATTCAATATTCTGGCCTGTTCGATGAGTTCGGCAGTATTACAAGGTCGCCACTGGTAGCTGGTGGCTGGTGAAGAGTATGCATGCAAATTTTACTGGGCTCCGCCGGCTGTGCATAACATTTCGAAATTTGTTCAGCGTACGTGCAAAGTAGTCAAGGACTTGATGAACCAGAGGGACCCCAGTTTAATCGTTCAAATTCAACTACAGGCCTGTTGAAGCTAGAGCTACAGGCAATTGACACATTGGTGTAACTTGATGTTCAGCTTGTGTTGAGTTGTTGTAAGTGGTGATTTTGGGGGTCATCTCTTCGCAGGGCAACTAACAACGAATGAAAATGAAAATTTGCCTATTGTCAGACTCCAGACTCAGTCCAGACCTGAGAGCATGTTCTGGAAGTACTCATGAAAAAATTGCGATTGATTTTGGTGAGCTGTTCAAAAAAATTTGCTGGTTTTCGCTGTCTTTAATTTAGCTGAGTGGGGGGGGGGGGGGGGGTAAAAC